>PVLD010029009.1:0-18589 GCA_004027595.1 Dinomys branickii | reverse complement strand
TTTCCCACGTCTCGCCCCGGCAGCCTGGTCCGCCCTACCACATCTCCCCCGGCATCTCAGAGAAATACGCCCAGTTTAAACTTCCCAGCCGAGGTCCCGGCATTCACGCTCGCCAAGTCTGTCTCGAGCTGGTGGTGTTTATTAAGGAGGTTCGCTCCCTTGCTGCTCACCTGGTCGCCATCTTCCCCGGATCCTCCTTGAACTCACTTTGTAGCCCAGTCTGGTCTTGAACTTGCAACGATCCTCCTGCCTCAGCCTCTTGAGTGCTAGGATTACAGACACGTGCCTCCACGCCCAGCTCTACATAGTTTTTAAAAAACATATCCATAGTTTGTCAAAAGACAGCAGCAAGGCAAATCATCTTCAATATAGCCAGCACTCACTGAGTGCTAAGATGTGCCAGACCCTGAGTTTGTGGTGATGCAGTGGGGATGGGTCGAGGGGGAGAAGAGTATAAACCAGTCACAGTGTGGGTGGACAAGTGCCGAGATAAACACACAGACCAGGATTTTATGGGACACCACAGAGGACTAGTTGTATTTGCTAGTGCTCTTTGGGGAGCCTTTGCAGAGGAGGTGATATTTACACTGGGTTTAAAATTAAGTGCTCAGGCTGGGAGTGGTGGCACAAGCCTGTAATCCCATTACTCAGGAGGCTGAGGCGGGAAGATTGTGGCAAGTTCAAGACCAGCCTGGGCTACAAAGTCAGCTCAAGGCCAGCATGAACTGCATAGTGAGACCCTGTCTCAAAAAGACAAAATAAATAAATAAATAAACATATAAAATAAAATTAAGTGCTCAGTTGACAGACAAGAAATCGAAAGGGATCCTAGGTGAGCAATTTAGTGCATGACAGAATATTTTTGGTGCCAAGTAAGAGAAACATAATTCACCTCATCATTAGCTTAAAGGAGATTGTGCTGGTGTGTGTGACTAAAAGGAGTCGCCATTAGTGCCTCGGGAGAACTTGGGTTGATGTGCTCAAGTCCTTAAGAAATTGTTCATCCCCTGAGTCTTGTCTTCTCTGGTGATTTGATTTCCAAACATTTTCTCTCCACCTGAGGGTAAACTTGGAGAGAGTATGTCTTTCTAAATAGCTCCTACAAGATCAAAGAACCTACCTAGAATGGCCAGCTCTGGGTACTGTGGCCAGTGCAGAGTCACATAGTCGTCGCTGGGTGTTACCTGAATGGAAGAGATTATGTTATCTGAAGGAGAGATACTGGTTAGGCAAAACTTTTAGGGAAAATAGTTTCCCACTTCCCATATCAAGAGACAGGGAAAATAGGACCTGGCCAGAGAAGCACACGGTCCCAGCTGTTAATGTTGCATATGGAAACCACCAGCCATATGTGGTTCCTGCAGTTGAAATTGAAGTTAAATTAACAAGGTGGTTCTTCAGTGACAACTCTTCAATTCTTTTTTGGTTGTTAAAACAGCCTGGCAATGTAGATCACTCTGGCTTCAAACATGAGATCCTCATGCTTTAGCCTGCAGAGTGCTGGAATTTCAGGCATGAGCCACCATACCTGGCCACAACTTTTCAATTCTTGATGTGTTTCAGATAGTGGTATTATTAATAACAGGAGTCATCTCACAGCATTGTACTCTAAGCTGGTGTTCTTGCTACTTAGAAGTTAAGCCCCATTCTGTCTGCACAGCAACAGCAGCATCTCTGCCCGCTGGCTTCTCCAAGATGTGGTACGCGCATATGAAGTCTGAGTATCTTCTGCCTGGTTTCACCCCATAGAGTAAGTGCTCAGAGTAGGCGGCAGCATCTTCATTCCTAGCTGAGGATAATAAGACACAAGTCAGTGGTGTGTTTCTGAAGTTATTCTGTAGATAATGGGGAGCACTTGCAATTTCTAATCAGAAGAAAGAGAGATGCATGATACTTTAGGATGCTGCTTCTATTAAGAATACACAATGTTAAGAATACACACTGGGAAAATAGAGACACATGCCATTGACCAAGACTCAATGGCCTTGTTCACCACTATCCCTTCAGTATGGTTCTTGGAATGAAAAGGTTTTAAATAAATATTAACAGAGGAAAAAGAAAGGGGAGCCTTACATGTACCCGTGTAAGTGACGGCAATGGTAATAGATGAACAGGAAGGACCTGTTCCATGTTAAAGGGTTGGAGAGAGTTCACCAGATGCAGTGTGTGGGGCTAGCTGGGATCCTGATTCAAAAAATCAACAGAGGGAGAGGGGGAGGGAGAAGCAGGGAGAGGGGGAGAGAGAGGGAGGGAGAGGGAGAGGGAGGGAGAGGGAGGGAGAGGGAGAGGGAGAAGGAGAGAAGAAGAGAGAGAGATCACGCAAGGTGACATACTTGTACAGTCTCATGATACAGGAGGCTGAAGCAGGAGGATACGGAGTTCAAAGCCAGTCTGGACTGCACAGTAAAACCCTGTTTCAAATAATAGTGGGGTGTGGGGAGACAGAGGAGAGAAATTTTGAGACAAGTGGAAGAATTTTATTACATAAATAATATTAAAGAACTACCTATTAATTTTATTAGGCAATATAGACATTGTGCTTATGTAAAAAAATAAGTCCCTAATTCTTAGCATGCCCCTTGAAGTGTTTCAGTATCAGTGACATGACTCTTCAGGGTTCCCTCAAGAATATTTATTGAGAAACAAGTGGGTAGATGTATGGCAAGCTGTTACCATCTTCTCTGTTTTAGTTGGGCCAATGATGTAGTTCAGCAGCACAGCGCCTGCCTGGCAAGTGCAAGGTCCTGAGTTCCATTCCTGGGACCAAAATAAAAACACAAATTCTATTTTGGTATATGTCCTAAAATTTCCATCATAAATAAATACATTTTTGAAAATGCAAATCAGCTGTTAATCCACCCTTTTGTAACAGCACATTTAAATATTACATTTACCTTTCTACTTACATTTACATTTCGTGTTTCATAATGTCCACATCTTCCATTGCTGAGGATCTGGTCGGTGCCGGTTTCCCAAGTGCCAGCTCTCCTTCACGATAAATCATTTGCTTATGAATTTCATGACTTTTAACTGTGAACTCGTATTTCTTAGAGAATTATTTGAGGCTGGAGATAGAGGTAGGTTTCTTTAGAGAATACCTATGTTTGTTCGTGTGAGACTCCTGGACCGATGCCCACTTTGTAACCTATTTCTCAGTGTAAGGTTAGTTCTAGAACACTCAGCTGTATGAATTGGGTAGCAAACTGTGTGGGTTACTTTCCAGTCATGAATATCCAGAAGATCCTTTCCCCTTCTCTTTCCCTAAAGCCAGTTTCTAGACACGACCCGGTTCCGCATAGTGGAGTGAGAGTAGGTACAGGATTCAAGGTGGGAACTTTTACTTTGTTCTTTTTTCTTTTTGGTACCTCGTGCAGTCCATAATGCTTACACTCCCTATGCGGAGTTGGTGCGTGCGCATAAACACCTTTATTCCTTTCGTCATCCCTGTTACTTCCCTCCCCCTCCTTTTCCATCTCTTGATCTCCTTCCCGTTTGAGAAGAATCTACCTACCTACTCCCTGTTATCTTTTAATTTGTTCTTTATTTATAATTTGGGTTTCTCAAGTAAGAGAAACCATGCAATGCTTAAATGTGAGGTTTCAGCCCATAATCAGCTGGCTCCATGGCAGGGTGGCTTGGAAGAGGGAAAACACAGAGGAGAACCAGTTCTTGGCAAGCAGAAGATAGTAAAAGCAAGCAGGAGGGGAGAAGACAGGCCTCCTTCTGCCACTTATATTGTATTCAGGCTACTGAGATTAGGGTGGTGCCAGTTCAACCAATGGATTGATTTAGTAACCCCCCACCCTTAGTCCTAGCATTGCACCATGAATCAGTCACACACTGTAGATCCAGCCACCTCTGAAAAAGCCCTGCCTATGACTGCATGGGCCGGGGGGGCCATCTAGACACAAGCCATAACAGCATTCTTTACTTTCTTCTCCAGAGTTCTTGTTGTTTGCCATGTGAGCATAATTCAGAATTCCATGATTCATTAAAACATGCTGCATAGACCTCTGGGTCTTCAGTAATATCTTAGACACTGATATGATTCTAATGTTTATGAAATGTTAAAAAAATGGCTGAATAACAAATTTCATTCTTTAGACTTTTCTACTTCTATGAGTGGGGATACCTGAAAAGATTAAATTCTTCATAATTCCTTCATTTTTCATTAACATTCTAAGTATATGTTTAACAGAAAGTTTATTAATTGTGGTTAGCTGCCTTATCTGACTAAAATGTGTTTATGTTAAATTGATTATTTGAATCTTCACTTTGGATTGTCAGCATTGCTGTAACCCATGACCTGACAAAGTCAGCTTAATCCTGCCCACCCAGAGTGTTAAGACCTATTACAAAACAGAACTGAAAGATTAAAATACAGCCCAAGTATGAATTGTGAGCAGAGGACCCACGTAAGTGACTCTCTGCTGCCCTCTGGAGACCAGTTGAGCATAGAAGTACTTTTGCAGTTAAAACATTTCTTACATCTTCCCTAGCTATTCATGGTTTTTGAAGTGTGTCAACCAGAATTCAGACTTTTTAAAAAAGAAATTGCTGGGTGGGATCCATTGATGTCCCCCAAAGAGGAAAAGGGGACCTCAACCATGGCACATGCAGAAGATTCTTGACTCACCACAGAGAAAGAATGTAAAGCCAGGCATGGCGGTAATCCCAGCACTTGGAGGCTGAGGCAGGAGGGTCACAAGTCCAGGCCCCTTCTAGGCAAATTAGCAGTTTTGGAAGATCTTGTCTCACACACATACATACACACACACACACACACACACACACACACACACAGGAGAGAAATCAGAACTGATCTATGTGGTCACAGGCAGATTTATTAGGCAGAGTTAGGAAATGATGGAGAACAGGTCGACTCGTTTGGGTACTGGAGGGAGCTCACCCTGATGCAGGCTTCACTAAAGCACAGGCCAGCTTGTAAGAATCAGCTGAGCTGCACCAGGATTCAGTTGACCATTCTCTCTGTTCTGGGTCTCACAGCTCTGGAAAGATTCTGTGGCTTGAGGGCCAGTTGGGTTTCCATGAACTGATTGTCCTCAATTGCATGGGGAGGATGTCTGCCTTGGTGCAGTCTTGGCATAACTGGTGCTGCTTAGGGGAGGCGACCTCACCAGGGAAAGCCTGCAGCCCTGTTTTTCCTGGAACACTGTTTGGAAAGTTCTAGCCGTTGTTCCAAGGGAGTCTGGAACTGGGTGTTGTGAGAGCTGAAAGTTGAGTGTCTCTTGAGTTCCTCTTATCTTGATGTCCCCAGTCTTAAAAGGGATGAAATAGACTAGGCAAATTTAAGGGAAATAAAATTTGCAATACAGGTAGTGCATACACTTTTCTTTTTCTCCTTCTTCTCCTTCTCCTCCTCCTCCTCCTCCTCCTTCTCCTTCTCTTACTTTTATTATTGTTATTATTATTATTATTGGCACTAGGGATTGAACACAAGGCCTTTGCAGTGAGCTGCTTCCCCAGCCCCTTTTCTATTTTTTACTTTAAGATGATCTTGCTAAGTTGCCCAGGCAGGACTTAAACATCCCATGCTCCTGCATCAGCCTCCCAAAGTGCTGACATTCCCAGTGCTCAGCTGCACACCTGGTTAAGACACCTCTGCTGTGACTATCATGGCTTCATGCAGAGCTGAGGGGAGCACATCCAGAGATGGGAGGTGACAGGAGAGACAAACATTTGAGTTTCCTTTTTCTCCTTTCTACTTTATTTCTTCTGTCTTACCTCAAAACTACTATAGGCATTTCAAATACATACAGATTTAATACATGCATATAGGAACTTAGGAAACTCAGAAAGAATGGAAAAGTGAACGTCAGGAATACTATTATTAGCTTTGAAACTAAGGAACAACTGTGGAGGCATCATTAACTCTTCCTTTTCCGTTGATTTATAATGTTTTCTCAGCACATAATCGCAAGTCTCGTTCAAGGCTCTCCAGCCTATGCAGCTTCGTATTAAGACTATGCTGTGGTGTGGATCTTTGTGCTGTTGTTGTTGTTGCTTCTTTTGAGACAGGGTCTTGATATATAGTTCAGGCTGGCCTTGAATTCATTATGTAGCCCAGGCTGGCCTCGAACTCATAGCAGTTCTCTTGCCTGAGCCTCCCAAGTGCTGGTATTACAGGTGTGCTTAGATTGCTTTTTTGTATTACATATTGTTAGCATTATAATTGTGTGTGTGTATGTATGTGTGTGTGTATGTGTGTGTGTTGCTGAGGATTGAATCCAGGGTCTTGCACACAATAGACAAATGTTCTAATTACTGAGCAACATGCCTAGACCCAACTATATTTTAATATCTAGTAGGAGGTTAGGTCTTTTTTTCGTTAGATCTCTTTCTTACAATTTTCTTTTCTTTTTTTTTGTTGTTGTTCTTTTAGGTAAACATTAAACTTATTCTGTTTGCTTCCACTTCTAAAAAAAGCTTCCTTTTTTGCATTTTTATTGCAGTTTGATTGGTTAGAATATATTTGTTAATTTTAGAAAAAATCATATCATTTATAGCATTCAATTTTCCTACCCATGAAAATTGGATTGCTCTTGATTCACCTATGTCTTATTTTGTGCATGTCAATGAAGAATTATGATTTTATTTAGGCAGGCTGTATGTATTTTACTTAGGCAGGTTATATATATTTCACACAACTAAGTTATTCCTAAGTATTATATGTTTATTTCTGTAGAAAATATAATATTTTGTCACATTTAAAGTCTATTATTAGTGTAGATTGAAACCATTAAATTTTTAGCAGCTTTATTAAAAGATACTTTACAAGGCATAAAATTCATCTACAGAGGCATACAAATTATTTGCTTATTTGTATTTTATGTATTTGTAGAGTGGTGCAGCCATCACAAAATCTAGTTGTAGAATATTTTTTGCATCTCAAAAAGAAGGTTTTCCCCACTATCTCCACCTCTAGGTATTTCTTTGCTTTGTTAGCTGTAAGAAATTTATGCTTCCTCTGACAGACGGAGCAGAAATGTGGTGAGGAGATACCCTCCCGCGTGAATGCACGAAGCAAACCAGTAACTAGCCTCACACTCTGTAGTGAACCTGGAAAAGAAGGTAGGACTGTGGCTCTTAGAAAACTGACAGGTCTGAGACATTTTTTTTTTTTTTTTTTGCAGAGAACTATCAAAGTAACATTTACACAGAAAAAAGCTGGCAGCCTAATGGTAGTGGCTTCCATCAAGACCCTTTGAAAGAGGAGAAAAAAATTTTTTTTTGTCTTTTTGATACAGGGTCTTGCTATGCAGTTCAGGCTGGCTTCGAGCTCACTTTGCAGCCTAGGCTGGTCTCAAACTTGCAATGATCCTGCTACCTCAGCCTCCTGAGTGCTGGGATGACAGGCGTGCTCCACCATGCCTGGCTTTAATTTTGTTTTAGAGTTCAAAATATGCTCACTCCTTGTGCACTGACGCAGTACTTGGATGCTACTTGAACCAGTCATCTTCTGGGGCATTTAGAGAGGTTTAGAGAGATGCATCAGCTCTCTCCTAGTCTCTCTCACACCCGGACATGGAGAGTTTTCTCATGCATATGTCAGGCTGTTTCCTGCCCTGTGCCCTGGCCCCCCATTGCACATAGAAGTTCCTGTGAACACATGCAGAATGAATGCTTATTTCTCTTTGTGTGGCTCTTCATATACCAGGGATACCTGGGTGTTGTAGTAAGGAGAGGTGATTAGGAAGATTAGGTACCTTCATACCTAAAAGTGCTTGAAATGTTGCCATCAGAATTTCATCCCCTGAACCAAAGAATCATAAAACCACCTTTTCCTTTACCAATACAAATGACTCTTGGAGGCTGAAAGGATGTCATTACCTCCTTAGTGCATGTTGCTTTACCCTATTTTTCTTTATTTTATAAGAATAAAGAATTTTATTTTATAAGAATAAAATCACTTTACTTTATAAGAATAAAATCCCTACTCAGAATACCTTCATGGAACTGTCGCTCACGGGCAGTTTAGAGGATGAGGCGGATGAACAGGCAGATACACTGAAGAAAAGGCTACAGAGATGTAGAGAAAGCCCTAGAGATGCTTTGCATAGACCTGAACTGCAGGAACTGGGTACAAACCTCTGCCTGCAGTTGTTCTTTCATCTTAGGTGGCATTAGTGACAGGAACACTAATGACAGGGCTAGGTCAACTTCCTCCTCATCCATTGGCAGATAATGGGCGATAACAAGAGTGGTTATCAATTACTGGATTATCTACGATTTCCCAGGCACTGTGCCCGGTGCTCCGTGCCCATCATCATACTTGCTCTTGCTTTGGTAGAAAGACACAGAAGGCTGGAGGTATAGTCAGGTGGATTAGAGAAAAGTACAAATTTTCGTATCTATGAAGTATGACAGAAAAATACAGTAGATGCCAAATTTTTGAAGAATTTATTACAGTAAAAGACACACTGCCATCAATCCCCCTCCAAATGCTCCCCCTCGCTCCTAACACACTTATCCCAACATTTTCACTACTTTCTGGAGCAGTTCTGAACTCTTTCATATCTGTTGATGTGCTGTTGGGCTGCCTCAGCATCCTGAATTTCCAAAACATTTACCTGTCAGGGTCATTCTGACTCTGGGGAAGACCCAGGAGGCACACAGTGCCAGGTCCAGTGAATCAGGTGGAGGAGGACACTCCATCATGTTTTTAATTGGCAGAAATAGCTGGAAATATTTTATATTGATTTAGGACTTTGAAGCAACCACACAAAGACTCACGAAAGAGGACTGCTGGAACTGCTTCAGAAAGTGGTGGGACTGTTGGTATGAGTGTGTCTGAAGCAAGAGGGGGATTCAGAGGGATTCATGGCTGTGTGTCTCTACTGTAATCATTTTTTAAATGAAAGCGTTTACCACATATTGTGATCACATCTCATCAGTGCTGATCCTTATGCCTTCCTTTTTGGTGCCACTGTAACTGGCATCCTGAAGGCAAGGTGACCGTAACTAACAGCTCTTCTACAAGTCATCACTCATATAATGGAGGAAGTCCTGCAAGCCCCATGTCTTCTGTCTTTCTGGTTAAGTAACCAACTGCTTAATTATTCCTCATACAAAGAGATTTCTGGACTCCTCAGCATTCTTCTCTCCTTCAAAGCATACTCTTTGTCATTAATCTCATAACATGGTGGGATAAATAGATGCCCTAAACCACCGTGAGTATCTCCCTAATGATTTTAAGGACACACCACTTCCTGGGAGCAGAAAGTGAAGTCAGCACTGCATACTCTAGTGAGAGCCACAAGGGGGTGAGAAGCAGCTGCATGAAGCAAAACTCTTGTTCTATATTTTTATCTTTATTTTGTGTATAATAGATATAATGCTGTTAGAAATATTTATTTTAAGGTATTCAGAATTCATAGATTTTTAAAAAATAGTGAAATGTATGCTGTATTTCAAACAAATTTTATAAATACAGAAACAGCAAATAAAAAACAGAAATGTACCTGGTTACAGTGGCACATACCTCAAATCCCAGCTACTCTGGAGGCTGAGGCAGGAGGACTGAAAGTTCTAAGCCAATGAGGGCAACGCAGTGAGACCTTGTCTCAAAATAAAAAGTAAAAGGGCTGGAGCTATAGCTCAGTGGTTGACCACTTATCTTGCATGTGAACGCCTGGGTTTATCCCTGGTACCACAAAAGTGAAACAAACACACACACAAAATGTATATAAATGTAAACATTAAACTCATGTTTGTAATAAAAATTATTGGCAATAAAATAAATATTGCTAACAATTACCCTGAAGATGATAGAAGAAAATATAGTCATGAAATCCATCAGGGTTTGACTTTTTAAAACATGTATGATGTTAAAAACAGATGTTTATTAATCATTAAGCCCAAGAATATTTTTGTATAAAGTTTCTGTCCTTTCAAGTGTTATACTTCAATCTTTTTCTCCTTCCCTTTTGTATTTCTGCTAGAACCCTTTTATTTTTGGTTACTATTAAGCTTATATAAAGCACGTTATAGCTATAAGACTAAACTAATAGCAACTAAGCCAGGTGTGGTGGCACGTACCTGTAAATCCAACACTTTGGGAGGCTGAAGCAGGAGGATCGCAAATTCAAACCCAACCTGGGCAACTTAGTGAAATTCTGTATCAAAACATAGCAAAGGACTGGGGACGTAGCTCAGTGCAAAGGCCCTAGGTTTAATCCCTCATACCAATAAATAAATAAATGATAAATAAAATTTCAGTCACATAAAAATCTCCAGACTTCTGCTTTTCACCTTCTCTTACATGTTATGCTTTGATGTCATATTTTACATCTTTTTGTATTATATATCAATCTAAAACTCACTGTAGCTTTAGCTTTCAATACTTTTGTCTTTTAACTTTTACTCAAGAGTCAGAAGTGACTTATATACTCTCATTACTTCTGAATTTGATTGTATGTTTCTCCTTCCCAGGAGATTTTCTCCCTGCCTATGTTTACATTTTTCATGTTGTTACTTAGCTCTCTTTAGTTTCAAGTCCAAGAACTCTCTTCAGCGTCTTCCTGAAGTCTGCCTGGCGATCAATTCTTTTAGCTCTTGTTTGTCTAGGAATATCTTTAGGTCTCTTTCATTTCGAAAGATAGTTTTGCAGGATACAGTATATTGGCTAGGGTTTTTAATTTGTTTCAGCCCTTTGAATATCATTGTATTTCTCATGGCCTACAACGTTTCTGCTGAGAAAATGTGCTAGTAGCCTCATGCAATGTCTCCTAGATGTGACAACACTCTTTTCCCTTGCTGCTTTCAAGACTCTCTCTTTGTCTTTGACTTTTGAGAATTTAATTATGATGATTTAGAACATTCGTTGGGGGGTTAATTTTTCTTGGAATCCTTTGAGGTTCAGGAAGTTTGATGTCCATATCTGTCCCAAGATGTAGGAATTTCTCCACTGTTCTCCCTTTCAAGGAGCTTTCCCCCCTCTCTCTGTGCTCCTGAGACGTCCATAATTTGTATATTCACTCACTTGGTGGTGCCTTTACCTCCCTTACGCTTCCTTTGCCCTTTTCATAGTTTTTTTTCTTATAATTAATTTTAAACGTCTGTAGCTTTATTAATTCCTCTTTCTGCCTAATTGAATGTGCTGTTGAAGTTCTCTGTTGTATTTTTAATCTGTCATTGTATCTTTCCGGGATTGCTATTTGGTTCTTTTGTTTGATTTGTCTCTATTTCTTATTTAGACTTTAATTTTCTCCATACATTGTTGTCCCGATTTTGTTTAACTGCTTTATTCTCTTCTATGTCACTGAGCTTCTTTAAGTTGATCATACAGGTTTCTTTGCCAGGAATTTTGGAAATTTCTAAGTCTTATTAGTTTCCTTTAGTTGTGCCATATTTTCCTGACTCTTTCTGGTCTATGCAGCCTTATGTTGGAGTCTCTGCATTTGA
Organism: Dinomys branickii; assembly: GCA_004027595.1. Taxonomy (NCBI): domain Eukaryota; kingdom Metazoa; phylum Chordata; class Mammalia; order Rodentia; family Dinomyidae; genus Dinomys; species Dinomys branickii. Next base: position 7,165 of record PVLD010029009.1, on the reverse strand, counting down.
AGGAGTGAACACCAATCTTTATAGACTGGTTTTGGCAGGTAAATAACTTCTCTTTTTGAGTCCCCAAACCAAAAGAATTGCATGTGACTACTGCTGGGTCCTCAGTGGGTCCACAGCTGGCTGGTTTATTACAGGGCTTGAGTTCTCTCTGGTCTTTCAGAAGACTCAGCTGCCTCCACTGCCTTGATCAGGAGGGTTGGCGCTGGGTGAAGGGTTTGCTTTAGGTTCTGTGATTGGGACAACTGATGCTGGGCCTGTTACCAGGTGGGCAGATAAGTGTAGCTCACTCCAAGTCCCTGGATGGATTTTTCTGGGGGCAGCACTGCTTCTGGACCGTGGCTGAGTGGGGCTGGACCTGGGTCACACAGGTGTTTCAAGATGAATGCAGTTAGGCTGAGGTCAGCAGATGGGCCTCAGGGGTGTGTCTGCTGGCAGGCCTCTGGCTGGGCAGGACTGCATCTGGATTGATGGGGGTGAAACAGAACTGGGTTTCAGGGACACTTCAAGATTTTCAGAGGGACCAAGGTCAGCCTGGGTCACACAGGTGTTTCAAGATGAATGCAGTTAGGCTGAGGTCAGCAGATGGGCCTCAGGGGTGTGTCTGCTGGCAGGCCTCTGGCTGGGCAGGACTGCATCTGGATTGATGGGGGTGAAACAGAACTGGGTTTCAGGGACACTTCAAGATTTTCAGAGGGACCAAGGTCAGCAGGAACACAGACAGTCTCATCTCCCCACACGTCCCTTGGTGGGACCTGTGCTGTCAGATGACCCATGAGAGGGGTAGTGCGGAGTTATGGGGTATTTTGGGATTTGCTGTGAGACTGAGGTCAGCAGCCTGACTCCAAGATCATAGATGGCCATGACTCTCAGTGGGTCCCTGGGAAGCTGAGACTGCTCTCAAACCACAGCTAAGGAGGCTTTAGCTGGGTGAGAGGGCCCATTCAGGTCCTACACTATAACTAAAGCCAGTAGACCTGTAATCAGAGGCAGATGGTTCTGGTGGTGGGACCAAGGCCAAAGAGATTCTCCCTAAGCCCATAGTGGGATGAGACCTTTTCTGGGCCGGTTGCTCAAATCACAGTTGGTGCCACCTGGGTACTGGCCTGCCCTCGAAAACAGCCCTCCTCCATCTCAGGCTACACCAGCGTTGTACAACTTCTTGCCCAGGTTGCAAAGCACCCACGAAGACACTTACTGATGAAAGGCTGCTGAATTCTTGTTGCTGTGGGGGAAGAGGTACCAGCTAGAGACCTCCTATTCTGCCATCTTGTTTTTACTATTATTATTTGCATGTTTGCTAAAGTTAAAGTATCATACTTTGTGTTTTATAGAATAATGCTGTGCTGTATCACCTGATACTTTAGCATTTATTTTAGCATATATTTGAATATAATTATTTGCTAAAAATTGTGCACAAATTACAAAAATAGCATCATAAGACAGCAGCCTAAATAAAAATGAAAGGGTTTCTGGTGGCACAAACTTGATGTCTACTGTTTAATGTTGCTTTTATCCTCCCAGCAATACTTTGATGTAGAGGAAGAGAAAACTTCTTTACAAGATGCAGAAAATGTCAAATTGGGTGTTTTGACAAGAAAACTGAAAGAGAAAGAAGAAATTATTACGGAATTAAAAGAGCAACTGGAACTATGTGAAGGATTTCCAAAACTTGTAAGTTTCAAGGCGAAGAATAATTAACTTGAACATAGGTAAATAGAGTAAAGATAGCTTAAAAAGCTTGGGTTAAGAGTGAATGAAAGTACAGGCTGATGCACACCTGTAATCCCAGCACTCAGAAGGCTGAGGCAGGAGGATCGTTGCAAGTTCGAGACCAGCCTGGGCTACAAAGTGAGCTCAAGGTCAGCCTGAACTGTGTAGCAAGACCCTGTCTCAAAAAGACAAAAAAAAAAAAAAAGAATGAATGGAAATGAACTGATGCATCTTGGACATCTCTCTAGAGTGTAAGCCAGCCTGACACTTTACTGTTCAATAGCATATTCTAAAAAACTCCTAATATTGATGAACAAGAGCAATGTTCTCAGTTTTAACTTATAATGGACATAAAATAACCTGCCCCCCACTGCAAACAAAAAGAAATCACACTGGAAGAGCATGAAAATGAATTTTTGTTGTAATCCTTAGGACTTCTACGTTTTTTGCAGTCAGGATACCTTGAAAAACATAAACCTAGTCTTCTCAAGTCAAAGGTTTCCAACAAGCCACAGATTGTTGGAACAGATTGACCTTTCAATAAAAATGTCAAGAAATAAAATCGCCCTACTTCTAATTTTTCCTATTGCAATGGAATCTAAGAGCTGCTTTAATGCTTAGTCAAAAGATGGACAGAAACAAAAATGAAGGGTAAGAAAGCAGAAAGGAGAGCTTAGACTTTCACTCTGGAGGAGAGTTTTTAAGGGCCTTTTACCACTTAACAATTTACCTTGAGCACCAGGTAGGCAGCACATTTGTTTATGCGCTGATTATTCCAAGTATTGCTCAGGAAGGTGTCCTTTCAACCAATCCATTCTTGTATTCACAAATTTGATAAAATTGTTGCATTTATATTTCCTGTTATATTATCTTACACAAGCTAATGAAAAATGTGATTTCTGATCATCCTATACTTAAATAATTAGACTGGTAAGTTTTAAAGTGTGGGTCTTAAAGCAAGCTCAATTTTACCTCATGTTATCTCTGAGGTACTTCCTGTTTCAGGCCCAACCGCACTGCAGAGCCAAAGCTGGTTTAATTCTTAGGTTCTGTGAGCAAAAAGCTAATTGGGCCCTGGGCATGTAGCTCAGTGGTAGAGCATCAGCCACAGATTCAGTCCTCAGTATAAGAAGAAAAACCTGATTGGTTAGGACAGGCTGCCAGGCATTCCAGGAGAAATAAAAATCTATTGAATTTTTTTATTTCCAAGAGGAATAACAATCTAATAGATACCAACTACAGTCAAGTCTCCATGTCCAAAACGCTTGGGACCAGAAGTGTTTTGGATTTTTCAAAATTTGCATTACGTGAGATATCTTGGGTGTAGAACCTAATCTAAACAAGAAATTCATTTGCATTTCATCTACACAATTTCTGCACTATTTTAATAGTTTTGTGCATTCCTCAAAGCTTTGTGGGTGGGATTTCCCACTTCTGGTATTGTGTGGTGCTCCCAAAGTTTCTGGTTTGGGAGCATTTCAGATTTTCAGATCAAGGATGCTCCACCTTGAACAGGTACCAGGTGCCCCCTCAGGAATTTCTTCCCTCGTTCTCACAGCTCAGTTTACAGAGGAGGGAACAGAAACAGGCTGAGTATCTGACCTTCCCATGGGCAGGCAGCTAGTATTGATACAGCTGGCCTGTGAACCAAGGTCTACTTCAATCCAAAGCCCTTATAAGGAGATGGAGCTTTATACTCTACAGTAAGAGTTAAATTTTATACTGCATACACAGTATAAAATGTTATCACGATGTATGTTTCATGCTATAGCATATCACATGACTAATACAAATGTATGTACACATGGAAATGTTGACATACACACCTGCATAAGAAAAGTCCAGGTGGTTACATGGCAAAAAGTCAGCACTAGGAAGAAACACTATGGGTTGCTTGTTATGTCAGGTGAAATCTATAGTTTATCAAATCCCAGATTAGTGTTCTTATTTACCACTCCAATGTTAGAAGAGATAAGAAAATGAATATAAACCATTTTAAAAGACCATATTTACTAACTGGTGAAGGAGTATTTGCTTTGTTAATCTATTACAATTCCTTACGTACATTGAGCATTCTTTAAGTTGAATTTTTAATTTGTTAGAACCCAGTAAGTGATGATTTTAAAAGCAGAGTTCTCATCAAATTAACACTTAATTCAGGGCAAAAATACACTTAAAAAACCTAAATCTTAAGGCAGAAGTAAAACATTATAAAAACAGCAGGTCTATTACAGATTGTAGAATGTCAGATTTTTAAGAGAGTCACAATAGTATTTTTTAGCACTAAAATGTGTTAATACAATCAGAAATATTATCCATTGATCCAAGATTTCTCAGCCTGTAAAATGCCTCAGCTGCTAATTGAAGAAATTTTGCTGTGTAAGTAACAGCTACCACATAACCAAGTGATCACTTTTTATGTCAAAGGAAGTAAGGCAGGTAATTTTATGGTTTTCATTTGCAAAAGTTTTACAATACTAAATATGAAGTATTACTAGGAATATTTTTAGATTTATCTCCCCATGCTAATCCCCAAAGGTTGTATATCGCTTCCCTTTAACTCCATTAAAAAATTATGTGAATTGTTAATACTTATTTACTGTAGGGCCGTCCTGATAATGAAGGCATAAATTACTTACTTTGATATGGTAGAAAAAATTGTAGTCAATTACTGCCTCTCATTCTGGTCATTAAATAACTTCAAAATGAAGTAAAAAACATTAAGCATCCTTTAAGCAATGTAGTATTAAATACATTATGAGCAAAGATCAAATAAAATTGAACATTATTTTTATATGTTCTGATTTCATTGGAGTAGGAACCACATCATTCAATATTTGAATTTATTTTCTTTAATCTTTTCCTGACTCTACATCTACCCCTATTGTTTGAGAAAATAATTTAACAGAAAAGACTAAGGGCTGTCATAGCCAGGTTTTAATCCTTCCGTGACCAAAGATATCCCCCACAGTTGTCCCAAGGTCATTTGGGTCCATTTGGTTCTCATTTGTGAAAAACAAGGTTACACTTGCTTGGCTAAAGCCCAGTTAGGATAGGTACACCAGATGTATTGAATGTGAATGGCTTTGAGTGCTTCAAAGAAAGATTAGAGTATAAATTCTAGTTAGTAAGAAGAAATTCAGATATTCCTATGACCATCTGTTTTATGTCCCATAAAATGTACAGAACAGAACTCTGGATGTTACCAACACCCCAATTCAGTGAGAGCCCCTTCCACTTTATCTTTCCCAAGTCTTCACGCCTCTCGGTGCTCTCCTAGACTGGTGAGATGGTCCGCCTGGATGTTCTGGGACAAGAATGTGGATGGGTGGTGGACAGGAAATAGGAGGTTGCCCTCCACTGAGGTGTAAGTGGTCTGTTCTCTGGCTTAGGCTGGCATCCAGAACAGCTTGGTACAATAACCCGCCTACCTAGAGACCACATGAGATATTTTAATAGCACCCTAATATTTGTGGAAGGTGAGGTAATTCTAACTGATGAAGCACAGAGATCTTTCTTAGGGGAATCCAACAAAATGTGTGGCCCTGGTCTCCTCACTAAAGGTGATAGGAGGCACACAGGTGGGTTTCAAGGACATAGACCTGAGTGCCACAAAAGCAGGTCATGGGTTATATCAAATAAACCAATGGAAAGTACCTCAGAATCATCTAAGAACAACATTCCTCATATATGTTTGATCTTATACAACTGCCCCCTCTAGTGGCACAAAACCCCCTTGAGAGAGCATCTAATTCTAATCTGTGATTCTATTTGGAAGACAGAATTTTTAGGAATGATTAAAAATTTCAAAGTAGCACTGGAAACAAGTTGAAAAAAAGTTGAAATAAATATGCTTTAGTTGACTTTTCAAAATGTTCTATTATATATTCTTATCTAACTATCTATAAATTATCTATAATTACCTATACAAAGCACAAATAGCTTTTTTTTAGTTAATAAAGAGTCATAATATCTCTCCCAGATTGTTTGAGAGAAATATAATAAGAAGGTAATAGGAAAGGGCAAATTCAACAAGCAGCTACTTCAAGTTATATTTCTGACAAAATGGACATTAGAAAAGGATCTCTTCAAGTTGCAGAGTTCCACTCGTCTCCAGGTGAGAGCATCCTTAACAGATCAGTTTTCCTGAGAGCAAGTGCATACAAAGGGCGAGATTCATACTTTTTAATCTGTGGGAACTTGGCTGCATACCATTGTAGGTACCCGGCTAGGAAGCTGTCCCAGTGCCCTTGAGAATTTATAAAGGAAGGTAGCCTGTCAGAGTGTGTGTGTGTGTGTGTGTGTGTGTGTGTGTGTGTGTACACAGGTGCATGTGCGTGCACATATGTGCTTTGACTTCTACTGGAGCTGCTGTACTGAGTAGACTTTCCATTTTTCCTTCTTACCCCAACATGGATGAGCTGTGTGACCATCACTCAACCACACTCCACTGGTGAATGTATCTGCTTGATGCTGACAACTCTGAGACAGAGTTGTCATCCAAGAGTGGTATCTCTGCAGGGCTGCGCCACCCCAGTGTGCCACTTTCCTGGTTGTCACTCACTGGGGAAGCACCTGCTCTTCTGCATGACTGTCAGAAGACATGAGCATGCATCTCAATCCTACTCGTCCCCCAGGATCCAATTGAGATGTCTGAGTACGGTACACGGAGCCTCGGGACTGAGATCCTGACATCGCGGGGGCGGGGGCGGGGGCGGGGGCGACTGCTAGGAAAGCACAGAAAGGGCCCTGACCCAGGGCTTCTCGGACCCCACTGTTCCTATGAGTCACCTGCAGATCTAGATAAGATACAGACTCTGGTGTAGTAGCTCTGGGCTTGAGCCAGAGCCCGTGTTTAGTAAGTTCCCAGACAATACTAAGGCCATGAACTGAGGTCCATGAACCACACTTTAAGTAGGAAAAGTCTTGATTATGCGGTTTTTTTTTGTTTTTTTGTTTTTTTGTTTTGCCAATGATCCTTTAGAGACTCAACCTGGGATTCAGAAACCTGGACTGACTCTGTGCATCCTATAAATATGCCCAAGAGACAGTGCATGTGCCACTAACTAGACTCCTAGTTTTCATAATAGTCTAGAAAAATTTGAGAATGGCAATTTCCTTTATAAATTTAAAATTCCAGTCTAATCATGGATCACCCACAGTCTCTCCTAAGTATAATGTGATTTTAAAGGGCTACCCCCGGTTAACTGCCTTCTAATGATCACCATCCTAGTCAACCTTGTTTTATTAATGCAGTTTTTTTAAATTTTATTTTAAAGACAAAAGAATGGAGACATATGAACCAGAAAAGCCATAAACAATACAGAAAATACAAAGTTATACAGAATATAGTAGGGAATTAGAACTGGATGTTGTATTACACAATTATCTTCACATTAGTTAACACAAAAACATTAAAGGAAATACCAAATTATAGATAAGATAGTAGGGAATT
>PVLD010029008.1:0-18614 GCA_004027595.1 Dinomys branickii | reverse complement strand
TCCTCCCTTCTTTGGGCTTTTGGTTTGGCTTGTTGCTGTTTTTCTAAAAGTTTGAGGTGTAGCATTAGGCTACTTATTTGCTCTCTTCCTGTTTTCTTCATATATGAGTTCATCGTTATAAATTTCTCTCTGAGGACTGCTTTCATTGCATCCCACATATTCTGGTAGGTTGTATTTGCATTTTCATTTGTTTGTAGGTATTTTTAAATTTCTTCTTTAATGTGTTGTATGACCCACTGGTTATTCAGGAGGTTGTTGTCTAATTTCCAAATGTTAATGCGGTTTTTGGAGTTCTCTTTGTCATTAATTTCCAATTTCATTTCACTGTGGTCACATAATATGCATGGGATAACTTCAGTTCTTTTGCATTTAGGTAGATATGCTCTATGGGCTAGAATGTGGTCAATTTTAGAGAAAGACCCATGTGCAGCTGAGAAAAACGTGTATTCTGATGTTGTGGGATGGAACACTCCGTATACATCTATTAAGTGCATTTGTTCACACTTTTGGTTCAAGTGTGTTATTTCTTTGCTGAGTTTCTGTCCAGTTGACCTCTCTCTTTGCGTGAGAGGGGTGTTTAGGTCCCCTATTACAATAGTGTTATTAATTATTTGATTTTTCATGTCTGTTAAGATTTGACTTTTAAAGTTTGGCGCTTCATTATTTGGTGCATAAATGTTTAGGATTGTTATCTCTTCCTCTTGCAGCTTTCCCATAGCTAGTATGTAATGGCCTTCTTTATCTCTTTTGATTGTTTTTGGTTTGAAGTTTGCATTGTCTGCAAACATAATAGCTAGCCCTGCTTTTTTCTGGAGACCTGTTGCATGGAGAATTGTTTTCCATCCTTTAACTTTCAGCCTGTGGATTTCCTTTTGAGTAAAATGTGTTTACTGTAAACAGCATATTGTTGGATTGTGTTTCTTAATCCACTCTGCTAATTTTTTCGTTTTCGCTGGTGAATTGAGGCCATTTACATTAATGGTTATAATGTTTATATGGTGACTTATTCTAGTCATGCTATTTACTTGTTGCTTTCCTACTTTTGCTATCTGTTTACTTGCTTGTTCTGTTTGAGGGTTCCTTTCTACTGTTCTTGAGATTGTGGTCACTTTTTTCTCTGTCTAAAATATCTTTTAGTGCTTTTTGCAATGCTGGTTTGGCACTCATGAAGTTCTTCAGTTGTTCTTTGTCGTGGAAATATTTTATTTCTCCATTGAATTTGAAGGATAGTTTTGCAGGATACATCAGTCTGGGTTGGAAGCTGTTTTGTCTCAGAATCTGTAATACCTCGCTGCAAGCTCTTTTTGATTTCATGGTTTCTGTTGAGAAGTTTGCTGTGATTTTGATGGGCTTTCCTTTATAGGTGATCTGTTTCTTTTCTCTAGCGGCTTTTAATATTGTGTTCTTTTGCTGGATATCTGGGATCTTGACTATTATATGTCTGTGTGTGGTTGTATTTGGGTTATGGCTCATTGGGGTTCTATATGCCTCGATTAACTGTACTTCAGTATCTTTTACCGTGTTTGGGAAATTTTCTGTTATTATTTCAGCAAATATTCTTTTTATATCATTTGTGTTGTCTCCTGCTGTTTCACTGATTCCTATTACTACGATATTATTTCTTTTTGCCTCATCTTGCGGCTGTTGATTTTTCTTGGATCCTTGATGACTTTGTGAGATCCTTCCTTTCATGCTCATTAGCTGCCATGCTGTCTTCAAGGTCTGAAATTGTATCTTCGACTTCATTTAAGTGGTTTTGCAAGCTTTCAATGGAAGTTTTCAATTCCTGGCAATCTCGTTTGACCTGTTTCATTCATGGTAATTCATTCCTTTGCTCTTGTACTGTTTCCATTTGTTTCCCATTTTCTTCTATTCTTTTATGTATTTCTTCTGTATGTGTGGAACATTTCTTCCATTATAGTTTTCACTTCAGTTTTTGTCTGAGAGATTATTTCTGGTTTAATCTCTTTTGTGGCCTGATGCAGTTCTTTCTTTACTTCGGATGTGATTGTTTCAGAAATTGCAGGTATGTGGCTTATTTCTGCTTTAATCTGTTCTGTGGCCTGATGGAGTTGTTTCATTACTTTTGATGTAATCGTTTCAGAAATTGCAGGTATGTGGCTTATTTCTGCTTTAATCTCTTCTGTGGCCTGATGGAGTTGTTTCTTTATTTCGAATGCAATCGTTTCAGAACTTGCAGGTATGTGGCTTCCTAGTTCTCCTATATCATTGCATCCAGGACTTGTTCTGGGTGGGGTTGAGTTCTGAGACTGCGTTTTGTTCTTCTGTCTTCCCATTTTGGATATCAGATGCAAAATATTGAGCTACAAATTACCCCGGCAGCTCACCAGGCAAAGGTCTGTTGCAAAGGCTGCTCCAATGGCTCCTTCTCTTCAGGAGAATGTCCCTTAAGCTTTCTGCCAAGAGTTCAGCTCAAAAGGCTGCTCAGATGATGCTGTGTGGGCCGAGCTACTCCCTACCTAGAGATCCAGGTCGCAGCGTGCACACGCCTCACCTCCCAGAGTTCTACGCAGGCAGAGGGGCCGCCTAGATGTTGCTCTGTGGGCCTAGCTCCTCCCCGACTCAGAGATCTGGGCTGGAGCGCACACACGCCTTACCTGCCCAGAGTTCCGTGCAGGCAGATGGGCCGCCTAGGTGCTGCTTGTGGGCTGAGCTCCTCCTGGCCCAGAGATCCAGGTTGGAGCATGCACACACCTCACCTGCTCAGAGTTCCACGCAGGCGGAAGGGCCACCTACGTGCTGCTTGTGGGCTGAGCTCCTCCCTGCCCAGAGATTCAGGTCAGACTGCGCACATGCCTCACCTGCCCAAAGTTCCACACAGGCAGAGGGGCTGTCTAGATGTTGCTCTGTGGGCCGAGCTCCTCCCCGACACAGAGATCCAGGTTGGACTGCACACATGCTTCACCTGCAGAGTTCCATGCAGGCAGAGGGGCCACTTAGATGTTGCTCTGTGGGCCGAGCTCCTCCCCGACTCAGAGATCCAGGTCGGAGCGTGCACACGCCTCACCTGCCCAGAGTTCCGGGCAGGCAGAGGGGCCACTTAGATGTTGCTCTGTGGGCTGAGCTCCTCCCCGACTCAGAGATCCAGGTCGGAGTGCGCACATGCCTCACCTGCCCAGAGTTCCGCACAGGCAGAGTGGGCCACTTAGATGTTGCTCTCAAATGTAACTTCTGACTGATGTACCCACCATTCTGCTGTCTGGAATGATTACATTAATATTTTATATATTCATTTAAAAGCAAATGTATTCATGAAACATGGCTAAAGCCAGAGTAGATAAACTCCCTTTCTTCCTTCTTCCTTTTGTTCAATATGCCAAGAGTTCCATAGGCTACACTGCCCAGCAGGGCTTGCTAGACAGCAGGTTGTATATGACATTTCAAAGGCTCCTATTGCATTGACTGTTTCTTTGGTTTATTTTTAACTATTAAATGCCAAAGTGGATTTTCAATGTCAATCAAAAAGAACTGAAATCATGAGCCTCGTACAAGTATTATAGAACCTAAATAACCAAAGTGCAATTTAAAACATACTGGGAATAGAACACAAGAGAAATTCTCTCCTTTTTTCCTAATATCTGACCTGGCTTGAGGTGTAGAGCCAACAAATACAGAATATTGCCACTTACAATTAGGAATTCAACCTTCTAAAGGAGATTTAAAATCATACGAAGGTGTTGTGGAAAAGGTCAAGGCATTCCCACAGAGCCCTTTTCACAACAAATACCCTGTTCAGTTTTGCATTTAGTATGTCTTCTTGTAGTGCCCTTGCCCCTTAGCCTTCTTGACTTTTGGGATGGCCATTGCTGGACAAGCCAGAGGAATTGGTTTGTATTTCCTCTTCTAACTTATGCACGTCCAAAAGTCCCAGGCTATTTGAAATGCTGCAAATGCTGTGTATTAGGACAGCCTGTTCCTCAGAGCTACAGTTCTTCCATACAATTTCAAGTATGTTTCAGAGTAGCCTTGAGCCTTCTCACTACCCAGCAGCTTGCACTTACTCAACCTTGCAATATTATCTTTCGTCTGCTGTACACATCTAAACCAAGGAATTACGGTGGAGACAAATCATGTCTGTGGTGCTACACAGTTGTCTCAATATCCATTTGCTCAATATTTTAATACCAGGCCCTGTTCTAAGTACTGAACTTAAAGGAGTAAGACAAAATTTTTGACCTCATACTCTAGGTTGGGAACAGCCATGCAAAGAGTTAAAATGTTGAATCATCAATTATTATCACCACAACAATTGTTTATTGAGTGCTTACAGTGTGTTAGGCACTGTGCTAAGTATTTTATATACTCTTATTCCGACAGACCTGAGAGGGAGGTATTGTTATCCTTCATCATTTTATAGATGAAGAACCTAGGGCTCAGAGAGATTTAGTTGCTTGTTCAAGTTTACACAGCTAGTAAAAGGCAGAACTGGAATTCAAATCCAGCTTTATCTAACTGTAATGCTCTTAACCATTATACTGCCACTCAATGCATTTTGAAAATTATTGAATGAATTTAGTTAACTGCAGACATAAAGTGAAGGAGGTATGAGATGCAATCAAAAATGTGAGCGATAAAATTTTTAAACGATATTTATTAGAGTAAAAGACAGTGTCATTAGTCACTCTCAAAATATTTCTTCACTTTGAACATACCTATGTCATTCTTGCTACTTTCTGAAGCAGCTCTGGAAGTCTTCTTTATGTAGTTGTGCTGTCATGGCAGCCTCGGTGTCCTGAATCAACTATGACATTTGTGTTTCTGTGTTATTTTGATTTGGAGAAGAGCCAGAAGGAGAACAGTAGCAGATGTGGTGAATAAGGTAGACTAGGACATGCTGTAATGTTTTTATAAGCCTGCTTTTCTGCTGGATGACACTCAGCAGCATTTAGTATAGTTTTCAATCACAACTTATAAAGATACTAATGAGAGATTTGTGGAATTGCTTTATAAGGTGGCAAGAATGATGGACACACGTATTTGAAGAGAGGGAAAGTATCCTGAGGGGGAGGAACGGGAATGCATCTTTTACCCTAATAAATAATTTTACATTTAAACAGTGTATATTTGGATAATATCTCATATTGAAAAATATAGCATATGAGCAATAAATGGTGCTATACAATTTTTTTCCTAGTGTGGTAGATTAGAGGTGGATAAAAATTCTTTGGTAATCTCCTATAAAGAGATAAGGTATATGATCCCCTGGCCACTTTGAATCTGGATGGGCTAGAACTGCTTTGACCAATAGAATATGACAGAAAAAATATGCTGCCCTCTTGCAGGTCTGAACCTTAAGAGATTAGTGATTTCTACTTTTTTTCCTCTGGGAGTATGTGGTAAAGAAGGTTTGAGTTGCCATGTAAGACATTTGACTACTGTGCTGGAGAAGACATGTGGAGAGTGCCTTAGGGTAAGTGGAAAGAGACCCAGCTGAACCCAGTCTTCTTTTAAAATTAATATAATTGGTACATTTCTGACATACATAATGATTTTTGACATACACATTCATCACAGGGAATTTGTACCTGTATATAATATATCTTAATTTTCCCATTACCCTCTTCCCCTTGAATCCTTCTTCCTCTCTCCATCTATAAAACTTTGTTTCTATTATTTTCCTTCCATTCTTTTTATTTTTCATCTTTATTTACTTCTGTCCCTTGCCCTTCAACCTTCCCCTATTCCTCTTTCCATCTGAACATTTTCTTCCTACTCCCCAATATCTATCCTCCATTTTGGTCCTTATTTACCCTGTTTGTTTCTCACACAAGAGAAACAATGTGACATTTACATATGTGTTCAATTTATTTCACTTAATATGTTCACAAGGTGCATCCATCTACCTAAAAATGTCTATGGCCATACCACCCTGAACATGCCCGATCTCTTCTCATCTACCTAAAAATGTCTCAAGTTTATCCTTCTTTATGGCAGAGTAGCACTGCATTGTATATAAAAACCACATATTCTTTATCCATTCATCTGTTGATTGGTATATTGAACCCAGTCTTTCATCTGGCCTTCCCAAGGTACTACCCATGAGTGAAGTCTTCCAGATCAGCTTGCCACAACTAAAGTATCCCAAATTGATATAATGTGGAACAGAATTGCCTGTTGGAGTCTCGCCCAAATTTCTCATTCAGAAATTGTCAGTGTAGTAAACTGACTGTGGCTTTTATTCATTTATTTGTTTATATTTGTGGTACTGGGGATTAAGCCAAGATTTTGCACTGAGCTACACCTCCAACCTTTATTTTTTTAATTTTGAGACAGGGTTGTGCTATATTGCCTAGGCTTGGATCAACTTGTGATCCCCCTGTCTCAGCCTCCCAGAGTACTGAGATTATAGGTATATACCATCACACCCAGCTAAAGCTGATTGTATTTTAAGCTAGTTTAAACTGTAAGCTCATTTGTTATATAGCAATGGACAAGGAGAATACCTAGTATGGCCAGCATGAGATATGATCAGTTAATAGGGTTAATTATTTTTAAAGGACAAAAATAGAGAACTAAGCCTTAGACTAATTGACAGTAATTTTTCTCAGATTATTGAAAAGGGACTTGGGGAGTGTTGAGCAACTTCCATCACTGTATGTTGCCACGTGGGAGGGTCAGTTCGAACAACATCAGTCTTAGATATATTCAGACTATGGTTATATACAAAACTCTAGAAACCTTAGAGGTTTCCCATCTTTTCATGTCTGACAAAGATTATATGTCCCCAGTATATGATCCACTCCTTGACATTTTCTGATAGGCCAGACCACACACTAGTTATGGTCCTGTAAAATGCAACTTCCACTTTCATGGCAATGGAGAAAGAGCTGGTACCTATAATACTAGCTACTCATCAATTACTAATGAATTCTCAGGTATTATGTACATCACTTAATTTAATCTTCACAACCTAAGGGCTAGGTAAATATTTTAAGGGATACATAGTATTATTTCCTGTTTTACAGGTGAGGAAAATGAAGCTCATAGGGATGACATAATAGCACCAAACAGTTGTAGCTCTTACTAATCACGTGCCTAACCATTAGTCTACATTGCTCTTCACAATGCCCATGGCTTGGTTAGATTAATCTTAGTACTTACTCATCTCTGTAATGGGCCTTTAATTATTTCTAGCCCTAGAACCTCTTACTGAGATATTTTATACATGTATTTATACAGTGCAAGGTAGCCTAGGGCCTTTTTAAAAAAATTCAGTCTCAACTTTGGGCTACAGAAGTTGGAAGTGTGGTAATGATTGAACTATAGGTAGGCAAAGGTAGGACAACACATTTACTATCCTGCTTGCACGTTCAGAGCTGAACCCTGGTTCCAGCTGGCCCCTTAATACCCTCAGAAAGGCTGGGTCTCCACTTAATGCTTTCTTCCCATCCAAATTCCCCTGCCCCCATAAAGGCACTTCTAATATTTTAGGAGTTCTAGTCCTTGAGCCCCAGGAATTAGCTTTTGCTAAGTGTAAAACCACTAAAATTCAACCACAGATTACTCCAAAATAAGTGTCCCAAATAGGCTGTAATTATATATGCACAATTAAGCTATTTTATAGAAAGTGATCATTCCAATGCAGGTACACATTTCTGGAATATTATTATTCTTTATAATTTCTACAAAATTCACTGGAGATCAAGAATTATGCCTGGGTATTGATAAATTTTAATGCATTACAGTCCTGAGGACATCCTCTCTACATAGAACCCTTAAAAGACACTTTTAGGCAGCCAGTCTGAACAGAGAAGCCAGATTTCTAAGGACAGCTGGAGTGAGCTGTAAGATGACCCTGGATTTATTACTTGTTCTCTTGAAAGTACATGTTTCCAGAGTTTTGTACAATGACTCTCAAATTCCCAGAAGCACTTATGAAGCACTTGTTTCAGCTCTTTTGGAAAGTTGAGGCAGGGTCTGACTCATGTATGACATCAAGCAAGCTAGCAAACTGGGATTGGGTTGTTTATATGGTAGGATTTCACTATATAGTCTCTCTCTAGTATATCTCAACTTAGCTCCCAAATCTCTACCTATTGAGCTTCATTCCTCTAGTTCAAAGTTCTACAAATATCTGTATAGTGTATTTTCCTCTTATTCCTTACACAGGATGCACATCAAGTCCTCAATCCTCTTCCAGGGATGCTATGAATATCTTTGGAGGGGAATTAATGAAGATATTTCCCCTTTTATTCATGGTTCCTAGATTTCTGGATTTTAGAGATGAATAAAATTATGTAGCTACATATGCATAAAGTTGCCAGTCTCGCAATTTGCCAAGTAAATATGTGATAAAAATAACAGAGCATGCCTGGCCTGGTGGCACATGCTGGAGACAGGAGGATTGCTCCAAGTTTGAGGACAGCTAGCGCTACAGAGTGAGTGAGTTCATAGCCAGCCATAACTGCACAGTGAAACACTGTCTCAAAAAAAAAAACCAAAAACAACCAAAACCAAAACAAAACAAGCCCCCCCCAAAAAAAATCCAGAGAAAGTAACCAATGTAACATTCATGTGATTCATGAAGGGCAGAAAATTGTAAAACCAAAAATATAGGAAGTCTATAATCCTGCAATAATGGGCAGCCATTTCAATCAAATTTGGCTTCATGCAAATTTCACTATTTTTTAGGTTTTTACATTTTGTAGTAGACTAGGCCATATAGTATAAACTAGTCTTGAGTACACATAAATGTTTCAGCTTTTTAGATAACTCAAGTATTTCATTTATCATGAACACTTCTACATGAAAGTTCTTGTGAAAATTTCTTCCACAGTCAGAATATCAGACACCCCTGGACTTATTAAGGGCCATGGGAGGGACTAGTATAGTTTCTTCACATGGGAAATGCAAACTACATAACTGATCAGGTTTCCCTTTTTTGTTTTGGCTGCCTGATCACAAGTGTAGCACAACTTTAGAAACTGAGTGAGATCCTACAACCTACACATCTGAATTTTAATTAACCTCTCTACGTGGTCTTCACTTTCTATTCTCATCTATATTTTCTCAGATGCTGATTTTATAGCCCTTTTTTCTTCCACCCAAGTACTGATCAGGCCTGACCCTGCTTAACTTCCAATATCAAATGAGGTCAGGTGCATTCAGGGTGGTATAGCCATGGATAGCCCTGTTTTCTTATACTGTAATGTTCATTATAAGTAGCTTCAAGGTCTTTGTGGAACAGAGTGATAGAGTTCTACTTAGATTTAATTGATGTCCCCATAATATCTCTTCTTGTTTACCTTTTAGTCAATGAGGCACTGTTTTCTCTGCTCAGACTATTCTTAGCCCATTTTGTGCATTCCACTCCTATACATCCCTAGACACTGAGCTCCAATACTACCTCTTCTGTGAACCTTCCATGACCATCACCATTTACCTAAGCCCCTCACTTCACCTCACCCTGGTGAAAATAATGATTTTGTACAAATTTCTTTTCTAACACTTGCTACACTGTGGTGTAGAGGAGTCAGTACAAGGGCAGGAATCTTGTCTTATTGGTCACCACTTTCTATGGCAGGCCTTAGTAAATATTTATGTGTGAATTAATGAACAAACAAATATTCTCCTTCAGACCCTTCCTAATGGTTTCCACAGGAAGTCTTTTTTAAAGTGACTATTCCTACCACCACGTCTTTATTTCAGCTGGTCAAGGCTGTGTAATCGTTATCTCAAAGATCCTCCACCTGTTAAGCTTCAAGTACTTTTCTTTCTTCAGGGTCTTGCCATGTAGTTCAGGCTGATCTTGAACTCACTACGTAGCCCAGGATGGCTTCAAAATTACTGTGATCCTCCTGCCTCAGCCTCCTGAGTACTGGGATTACACCTGTGCACCACAATGTCTAGCAAGCTTCTTTTCTGAAGGCTTTAATTAGTTTGAAATATTTCCACATAAAACTAGCTCCACAGCATTTCTTTACATACACTATGACAATGAGTACTTCAGCATTCATTTTTGCATAGTGGATCTTGGGAGACATGACTAGGCCCAGCATTTACAGGTGCCTCAATACCTGATGTTTACTGTGCCAACCACCTTCTGTAACTCATATTGAGTCAATATTCCTGTGTAAGTATGGAGACATGCATGGTATCTTGGAAACTAGCTGGGTATGTCTGGTGCAGACACTGCAAGGAGAGTCTTGACAGTAATTATTTTGGAGAACATTAGTTCAGTTTGATACAATATTCTATACATTGTTGGATCTTGGTAAAGTGTTCACCATGATGATTAACATTATTTTTTCTCAGGATCTCACCTTATTTGCCACTGAAAAGAACCTGTATTTGTGGAAGATGTTAGGAATAATACAGTCCCAAGTCCAGGTCTCCTGGAGAAGCTTGCAGAAAAATTGGTCAGTCATGAGACATATAACCTCACTTTTTCTTTCTGTTCTCATCAGATTTGGCCTTCTGGGTTCAGTGAGAGCTGTCTCCTTAAGAATATCAATGCTCATAGGTGGACAGGGTTGTGCTCTGAGAATAAAGTTCCAAGTTCCCATTTTCCACCATCTCTTGCTGGAGTGGAATCATTATAGTGGACACACCATCCTGAGTGACTGTTCCTCTTTGACACTTTACAGGCACCACACTTAGCTGCTGCTGATTTTTAAATTGAGGGACAAAGAAAGGAAGCAGCAAGCAGTAATTTGACAAGTATCCCTTAGTGGGTTCATTCTTGGATTCATCTTGGATGACTGGGGCAGAACAATGCTGTTTAACCAGAGGCCTTACTATTTTGTATGCTTCTATTCATGTGAAAACTAACACTGGTCTTATTTGAGCAGTTTGGCAAATCAAACATTGTAGCACAAAAGAAAGCTGCAAGAGGGGAATCTCCTGATCTGCCATCACTGTTGATTAACTTTGTGGAATAGCAGCTCCACAGAACATCATGTTAGATGAAATTCAGCTTTGCACAAACCCCTAGAGATGGCCTGTCTCTGCTCTCTACTCAACAAATATAATAATTATACCAGGCATTGTCTTCCTGACAAGTGTGTGTCCAAGAGACTCAGCATCCATGACGGTGCAGATCTGAGCTCTCTGGGGAAGCCAAGAGGATCTATGTACCATTTATTTTTCATCAAGACCAAAGCCTCTTCTACTGTCAAACAGGCCAGATGAGTCAGGATAAAGAACCTTCTGGTTCACTAGAAAATCATGTAGAGGAGGCAGAAAAGTAGCTGAATTGCTGAGCCATCCACAGGTGACTCTAAAGAAGGGTACCATGAGAGTTATTTGATCCTTTTTTTAATTTTAAGGAATCTTAGGTTTAAGGTAGTTATTCTCCAGACTTTGACAAGTAGAAGGGCCAGCAGCAGCGGAGTATGGTGCTAACCTTTCACTTTGGTGGGACTCTCCACCAGATGTATAAGGAGCAAACAGGAGCACTGTCAGATGCATACTGTTCCCTTCACCTGCCACTGTTCAGTGTTTCACCAGGGAAGAATTTCACTCCCTCATTTGTTATCCTTCATTGCTATTAAGGGTACAAATAAACCATAAATCAAGTTGTTTTGAGCTATATATCATATGTGAAATTAAAACTATAATAATAATCATAGCTGAGTTAACTGATGGATGACTGCAATCTATACATCTTTGTAAAATTTTGTATGTATTAAATCATTAATTCTCATAGGTGCCATTATCAGCTCCAGAAAAAAAGGGGTTAGGTGATTTTACCGAAGTCATATAGCTGGTTAGTGGCAGACAGGGATTTCAACGTAAGTAGTCTGAGTCCCGGACCCATGTTCTGCTCTCAGTGATAAACAACCTTACATACAGAATAAAAATCAGTAAATAGAAGTGACTGTACACATAGATGTCAAGTGGATGTCACAGCCTTATGGTATTTCCCAAGCACCTTAAGATAAAAAGAGAACTACTGGGTTAAATATTAGACTTCCTAAGTTTTCAGAGAGTCAAGCAACTTTCCTTGGAGCATAGAGGTAATCAAGATCACTGAATCACAAGGTTGAAGGAGACTCTGAGAAGCCAAACTTTCCTTTCTTTATAGTTATAAAGGAAACAAAATATAGGGACAGGGGTCTGAGGCAGAAATTAAAAACACTCTGGAGATTTTAAATTTCTCGTTCAAGATAGATGTGGGTAACACTCATTAGGGATAATAGTGCCACATAGCATTCAACTACTTTCAATTTAAGTGTGAGCTCAGTAGCCATTTGAGAGAATGTTAGTACTCTTCTTACCTCAATGAGTTTATAGTATTATTAACAGTAATAATAATGATAGTAAACATTTGAGTCATTACTATGTGCCAAACATTATAAATACATTAATCTTCATAGCAATTTTATGAGGTAGACATTATAATTATTCCTATTTTATAGATGAGTAAACTGAGGTACAGAGAGGTCAAATAACTTGCTCAAGGTCATACAGTGAACAAGCAATAGGCATGGACTCAAGTTCAAGTAGTGTGACTACAAAGCCTGTTTGTAAGCACCAAACAAGGTACTATCTCTGTAGAGATAACCTTTGAACAGAACGTTATGAATACTTACCCCAATTTGCTAGCCATATTATTGACCCTAGCTCTGACTTTAAGCCTATGATGAATGCTTAAAGAATCTTTCCTTTCAGTGCTAGGCTCTTCCTCTTTCATATTATACATGAGTAAATAGATACTGAAAATTAATTTGTGAGCATAGATTTGTGCTTAGATGTGATAATTAACAGATAATCTGACACTAGTTAACATTTTGTTCTTTTGGCCTCTAAGGAGATGTGGCCTCATAATTTTTCCTGGCTATTTGGTCATGTGGTCCAGACTGCCATAAACTAGCCCAATCAGATTGTCTAGTCATCTCCAACTATAAGTAATTGTGAATTACACCTGTGCCATATGGAGCTATAAAATAATATGTAATATTTTAGTTTAAATTCTATTATAATGAAATAATAAAGAGTAAATAAAAACATATTACTTCCTTCACTTCTGTGAGATATATATTAATAATGACTTTAGCCATTCCCCAGGGATGGCGGTGCTAGCAAGAGGAGTGAGGGTCCACACTTCTTCAGTCCTCCAGTGCCTGGGACAGTGGTGCTAGAGAGAGGAGTGTAAATCTGCTCTCCTTCCTTCCTCCATTGTCTCTGGTGGAGGTGCAGGTGTGAGGAGTGTAATTCGATGTTCCTTTTGCCCCCCATTGCCCTGGAACTGTGGTGCTAGAGAGACGAGTGTGGGTCCATGTTTCTTCCTTTCTCCATTGCCCCAGGACTACAGTGCTGGTGAGAGGTGTGTACGTCTGTCTGTGCTCCTTCTATCCTCCACTGCCCTGGGATGGTGGTGCAATTGAGAGGAATGTAAGGCTATGCGCTTTCCTCCCTCCATTGTCCTTGGAACAGAGGTGCTAGTGAGAGGAGTGTAAGTCTGTGCTCCTTCCTTCCTCCACTGCCCCGGGACAGTGGTACTAGAGAGAGGGGTGTAAGTTTGTGCTCTGCCCTTCATGCATTACCCAGGTTGGTGGTGGTGGGAGACGAGATAGAGAGGAACAATTATCTCCCAAGGAAACCTGTCTTGGTTACTTTTCTCTCGTTGCTGAGACAAAATACTCAACACCCAAAATGAAGGAAGGAAAGGTTTATTTAGCTTACAGTTCGTGGAAATTTCAGTCCATACTTGGCTGGTTCTGAGGCAGAGTGGCACATGGCAGAGGGCAAACTGTTAAGGGCAGCAGAGCACAGCAAAAACAACCAGAGCAAAAGGGAAGGCAGGCTGCAAGCAGCCTCCTTTTCTCCCTTACATTGTAAACAGCCTACCCCGACCCAGGGGGCGTGTATCTCTCACATAACCTCTATGCCCTCCACTTCCACAGGCTCAGGATGTATACAAAGTAAGCACACTGGCTTCTTGCTGAATCACTCAGCCAAACCTCTGGACTCCCCAAGTTGACACAATGTATCAACCATAACAAAACCATTCTAGGAAACCCTCAACATCAGTGATAAGGCTATTTATTATTAGAAATCTAAATCATCAACACAGAAAACAAAATTAAATAGGAAATAGAAAAAGACAAGACAAAGAAGCAAAATGCAATCACAAATGTCCCACCTACCCAGGACAAGTTCAGAACACAAAGAGAGGAAATCAGAGGACAACAAATGGAACACGTTGAAATGAGAGCAGTAGAAGTGAAAAAGCAAATGGAGGAAGCCGCATAAAAAATCCTCTAAGGTGCAAAAAGAAATAATTATCAAAATCAAAGACATCAAAGCAGACACAGATAAACAAATAGAGGAGCTCAGGAAAGTGATGGAAATGATAATGCTCATACAACATGCTGAAACTTATGGGATGTAATGAAAGCAGTCCTCCATGGGAAATTTATAGCGATGAACTCACACACAAGGAAAATCAAACGAGCTCAAATAACCTAATACTGAAACTCAAACTTCTGGAAAAAGAAGAAAAAAATCAAATCTACAGCTTGTATGAGGGGGGGAAATTATAAAGATAAGAGTAGAAATTAATGCAGTAGAGACTAACAAAACAATACGATAATCAATGAATTGAAAATTTGCTTCTTTGAAAGAAGAAATAAAAATTTATAAACCACTAGCAAACTTCAGCAAAAAGAGAAAAGAAAAACACAAATCCAAGCAATTAGGAATGAAAAGAGAAAAATTACAACAGACCCCACAGAAATCCAGGAGATCATCAATACCTACCATGAGAACCTATATTCTACTAACATGGAAAACACAGAAGAATTGGCCATATTCCTTGACACAATTGAATTGCCAAAACTAAATCATCAAGAAGGTATAAAAATTCTAAATAAATCAGTATCAGCTAATGAAATTGAAAGTGTGATTACCAACAAAGCAAATTTAGTAACAAAAGAAGAGCCCAGGCCCTGATGGCTTCACTGCTGAACTAATGCCACTAATGTTGAAACTCTTTAAAGAAACTGAAAGGGAAGCAGTACTTCCAAAGTGATTTCTGGAAGCAAGTATTACCCTGATTCCTTACCCTGATTCCAAAGCCAGAGAATAACCCAACCAAGAGAGAGAACCACAGGCCAATTTCCCTAATGAACACTGATGCAAAAATCCTTAGTAAGATACTGGCTAACAGAATGCAGCAAATAATCAAGAGACCAAGTAGGCTTCATTCCACGGATGTGGGTATGGTTCAACATATGCAAATCAATAAATGTAATATGCCATATTAACAGAATCAAAGACAAAAATTGTGCAGGCACTAACCTCCCAGAGGTCACAGGAACAGGCAGTCCTCAGTCACAGCCAGTACAGCCCACGCCTGGCTCCTGTGCACTCCGAGCTGCCTGGAGACATGGAATCAGGTCTGCAATCTGTTGCCATCACCATTCACAGCTGAGTGCCAAGAGAACCAGGTAGACCTCACCTACTTCCCGGGGAGAAAGCAGGCAACCTGCAATCCTGTCTCCATTACAGTCTGTGTCTCTGCCCTCTGTGCACCTGGTGCAACCAGGAAAGACTGGCTCTGAAGGTCCATGAACCACTAACACCGGGGTTCATGCATGAGCCACTAACACCGGGGTTCATGGTGGGCCCTCCCTGCATATGCCCTGAGTCCCCCGAGGTATTAGATCAGGCAGTCCCTGAACTGCTGACACCGCAGTTTGCATCTGGGCTTTGCACATACACTGACCTCTTGGAGGTTACAGAAAGAGGTGATCTGTGATAACTGCCAGTGCAGCCTGCCTGTGGCTCCTGTGCATGCTCTGAGCTGCCTAGAGACACTGAATCAGGTGGTCCATGAACTGCTGATCTTGTGGTTCATGTCTAGGCTCTGCTTGAGCCCTCAACAGTATGGGGACACAGGACTGTCTTGGTTACTTTTTCTTGTTGCTGAGACCAAATACCCAATGCCCAAAATGAAGGAAGGAAAGGTTTATTTAGCTTACAGTTTGTGGAGGTTTCAGCCCATACTTGGCTGGTTCTGAGGCAGAGTGGCTCATGGCAGAGGGCAAACGTTCATGGCAGCAGAGCACAGTAAAAAAAACCAGCAAAAAGAGAGGAATAGCAGCAAGCAGCCTCTTTCCTTCCCTTCCCTTGTAAACAGGCTACCCCCACCTAGGGGGCATGTAGCTCTCACATAATCTCCATGCCCTCCTCTTCCACAGGCTCACGATGTGTACAAAGTAAGCACCTTGGCTTCCTACTGAGTCACTCAGCCAAACCTCTAGACTCCCCAAGTTGATACAATGTATAAACTGTAACAATCTACCCCTTGTCAACTTGGCAATCAGACACATTTCTTTAAAGGAAGACTCATGTACATCCCTTTATGCAAAAAGCATTTAGTCCATCTGCAAGAGTTGCCAAAGTCCTAGCTGTTTCGGCATTGCTGAAAAGTCAGAGTCCCAAGTCTCCTCCAAGATGTAAGGCAAACTCTTAGCTATGGCTCCTGTACAAACGAAGTTAAACACTTCCAACATTCAGTGGCACAAAATAAACATTACGATTCCAAAAGGTACAAACGGGGATACAGAGCATTGAGAGCAAAGCTAGTCCAACATCCAGCAGGGCCAACACTGTGTTCTGTAATTCCACATCCAGCATCTGAAGCAACTTGTGGCACGTTGTGAGCTCCAAAGGGCTTGCATGAGTCCACCCCTATGGCACTTCTGCTTGTTACAGTCTCTACAGCTTCTCTTTTAGACGTGATTTGCTCCCGTCTTGCAGCTTTCCTCAGACGATCCATGGTCCTCTCTTTTCTAAACTTCTGAGGTTTCCAGGGCACCTTTTGCTTCACACTCACAGCCTCACACACTGCCCTCTCAAGGGCACACTGCCTGGCCTCCCAGGCCTTCTGAAATCTGGGTGGAAGCCTCTTTAATCTCAGAACTCTTGCATTATCCATGCACCTAAAGCCAGGGCCACATGGATGATGCCAAGGTCTGCTGCCACCTAGAGAAGTAGCCAAACTTTCCTCTCTCTTGGTCATAGAGGTCGAGTGACTGGATTGCTGGGCACACTGAATCCAATTCTGAGAAGGAAATTATCTATGCCGCCTCCATTCTGGAACCTGGTGCGACTTCTGCCTCCATTCTGGGACATGGCACTCTTTGGCTTCCTTCTCAAGGCAAGATCTTTCACCTTTGCAGTTTTGAGACTGCAAAGGCTGGAGACTTGCTTCTTGTGATGCCCTCAGGCCATCTTTTTCATTCTCTTGTTCCTTCTCAGCAATACATACCTCCTCAGCCTTATCTTTGCAGTTCACAGCTTTACTGGAGCTTCCTTTCTGGCCAAATTCACAACATTTTAAAACATCCTGCTGTGCTCCTTGCTCTTGATTCTCAATATAAATCTGGCTAAAAGCCCCCAACAATAGCCATGCCACTTCCCCAACATTTGACTGCCTTGAAATTTCTTTTGCCAGATTAATCAGTTCACCACCGCCCTTAATCTCAGTTTTAGGCAATGTGTCTGCACAGGAGCAAAATGCAGACAAACTTTCTGCCAAGCCATAACATACATCGTCTGGAGTCCAACAACCAATGCAGTCCTTCCCAACAGAAACCTCCCGAACCTGGTCTTAACTGGCGTGATTTCTATCAGCCTTCTGGTCTTCTGAGCTCTGACCAGAATCTCCCAGACAGAACAGCTGAAGGCGTTCCAGCACATTGCTTTCAGGCAACATCTCCGAACCACTCCAAACTCTTCCCACAAGCCATTTCCAAAGGCTCTTGAACCACATAGTCAGGTATAGTAACAGCAATGACCCCACTCCTCTGGCACCAAATTCAGTCTTGGTTACTTTTTTTCCTCGTTGCTGAGACCAAATACCCAATGTCCAAAATGAAGGAAGGAAAGGTTTATTTAGCTTACAGTTTGTGGAGGTTTCAGTCCATACTTGGCTGGTTCTGAGGCAGAGTGGCACATGGCAGAGGGCAAACGTTCATGGCAGCAGAACACAGCAAAAACAACCAGCAAAAAGGGAGGAATCGCAGCAAGTAGCCTCTTTTGCTCTCTTGTATTGTAAACAGCCTACCCCCACCTAGGGGCTGTGTAGCTCTCACATAGTCCCCATGCCCTCCTCTTCCACAGGCTCAGGATGTTTACAAAGTAAGCACCTTGGCTTCCTGCTGAGTCACTCAGCCAAACCTCTAGAGTCCCCAAGTTGACACAATGCACAAACCATAACAAGGACCAAGTGGTGCCTGATCATGCCACCAGTGTAGCCCGCTTCTGGATCATATGCATGCCCTGAGATGCCAGGGTGTTACCTCAGTAGGCAGTCAGCAATGCGCTGACATCATGATTCATGTCTGGGATCTGGGAGAACTAGGTTCACTCTGTCAACCACCTCAAGACCCCAGAGTGAGCAGCCCATCTCAGGGGCCACTCAGGGGCAAGTATGACTACCAGGATAACTAGGGATTCTTGGGACCTTTGCTGAGCAGCCAGGGAAGAAAGAGATTGGGCACTCTGCCTCCGGCATCACACATGACAAGACGAAGGACTAAAATGCAAACTCAGAACTCCACCGCACCTAGAACAAGTCCAGGAGTCATTGACAAAGGAGAACTTGGTAAACATACACCTGAAATTGCTGAAATGATTACAAT
>PVLD010029007.1:0-18616 GCA_004027595.1 Dinomys branickii | reverse complement strand
TCTCCCCAGCTTCCTTCTCTGCACCTGCTCCTGTGATATTTCCTGGGGTTCAGTGGATCCTCAGCAACTCCTGCTGGTCGTTGCACTGCTGAAGGAGGTTTCTGTCTGGCCTACATTGACGTCCCTTCACTGTTTCTCAGGCCTAGTAATATACAGTCATGTCCTCAGATCTCAGAATGATAATTTGTAAATAGAGTGGGTTATGGCCTTGTCCCTGGAGATGATCAGTTGGCCATTCCTGGAGTCTGCATAATATGTGCTACATCCACCGGTTACCAATTAGCAAGAACCAGTCTTCTCCTTCCTGAAGCCTGGCAGAAACAGTACAGATTCTAGCTACTGAAGGTGACTTTAGAGCCTGCAAAAGAGAGTCCTCAAGACCCTGAAAGCTGCAGCAACTTCCCCACAGTACACCTGCTGCACCTCACACACATCACCTGCAAATCATCCTCCCCAGGAAACTGTCACATAGGCCCCCTGTTTATCCCACTCACATACAAGTGCACATTCAATGTCTGTTACTCTCCATAAACCACCATTTACAATATCAACAAACGAACCCAGTTCAACCTAAAGTCCTTGGGTCTGTGTTCAGTCCTGACCACTGAGTGGGGACACCAGGGCACCCAGGTCTGGACTCCACTCCAGAGCGGTAGGGTCAGGGCTGGGCTGGGTCTTATCTGCAGAGGGAGGCCCTATTACCATGTCAGTTTGCAATACAGGCAGCTCTGGCAGTGGATGTCTCAGAGAGGGCAGCATCCATAGCAAATAGGTGTGCTCGGGAAGTTTCATAATAATCAGAGCATTCAAGAAACTATGATTGCTCATTATGTGATAGGGTCTTGAGTATGTAACTCTTCTGTTTCACATGTGTGCACATACAGTCATGAGATTTTTCTATTAATGGTGTTTGCTTTATTGTCATGGAAGATTATGAAAATATCCTAATCAGTTGTGTTTTCTATGTAGAACCTGATGCCCTGAGGATGTTCTACTCAATTTCTAGGCCTATTCTCCCTTAAGCTGTGAACACCCTGCTTACTGCTGCTGTACCTGCAGGTGGAGGGATGCACCTGGTGAGGTTCGGAGCTCTCCCTTCTTGCACTATCAACAAGGGTGGTGCTCCTGCATTCTGTGGTTTGATGAAGGACCAGAATCCACGTTGATATGGAGCCTAGTTGGTGAGTCTCTCATTACTTACCATCATTACTGATCTCTCTGTCCATCTTATTTCTATTTTCATACATATTTTTAATTTTTTTTTGTTTTAATTTTTATTAGTACAGTTTGCAATACTCAGTGGTTACACCCATTGTGCGGATTTGGTGCCTGTGTGTAACCCACTAAATTTTATTTATTCACTTCCCATCCCTTCTCTCCCCTTCCTCATTTCTTTGCTCCTTTCCCTGTTACAGAATATGTAGGATCTATTTTACTTGTATGTATGTTTTTTGCTTTCTTTTATATTTTGTTTCTCAGATAAGAGATGTTTTGTCATATTTAAGCTTTAGCACCTGATTTATTTCATGTATATAGTGGGATAATTTTATTGGCTATTTCTTGGACAGCAGACTATATACACATATATGTAATCCAGAACTTATTGACCACACAAAATATTAGATTACCAAAGTAAAAAACACAATCAAAAAGTGGGCAAAAGAAATGAATAGACACTAGGTACAAATTTTACAGTTGGGTAAAAACTTCATGCAGTAAGTGAGCATAAAATAAAAATGATGAGACAAAAATCATTCAAAAGTGATGCTCTCTTCGCTATTAAATAATTCTGATGTTAACATTACTAATAAGCCACTAGAAATTTCAGTATTTACACAGCAAACCTGAAATATGTTTGGTGAAGAGCAGCAAAAAAATATAAATATAAATATAAATATAAATATAAATAAAGAGCTAATAGAGGATGAAGAAAACAGAAATAGAAGGCAATTCAAGTAATTCTCAAAATGCCTATTCACTTGTTTCAAACACATTTCCATGCACACGCTGATCTGCTACATTTATATTACTCACTCCTCTGAGTTCATTGGAAAGAAAGTTTTGTGCTGCTACCTGTTTATTTCTTTTTGTAAAGGAGAGTCCTTTTGTCTATGAATTATACTCTCAGTAACATTTGTGCCCTTCTAATATTAAGGTACACCGTGTAGTAATTATTTCCTAAATATTTTGCCATTAAAACTTGTTATTTTCCATAGATATAATGGGAGTGCTCTTAAGATATCGTTATTAGTATCTACATAAATTATATTAAAATAAACAGATAGTAAATTATAAAAAAGATATCTTCATGGGCAGAGGTTTAGCTCAGTGATGCAGCATCTGCATGACAACCATGACTTTTGGGTTTGATTTCTGGTACCAAAACACAAAAACATACCCTCGCTTTCAGAAATTTGAAGTATATCCAATAAACAGTACTAATTTTATCCCCTCTTAAAATATAGAGCTCACATTGATAGAAATAGTAGGGAAAGAAGCTGGTATGAAATTCAGTATTTCAGATTGTATTACTTTCTATATTTGAAGAATAAAGCACTTGATATAGAAATCGAGTTTTCAGCCCCACTAGGTGGATAGACACTGTAAACCCGGGACTCTGAAAGTCCGAGAAGAGAGAATTGAAAGCTGAGCCCTTCCTGGAACTTAACACCTTGTGAGCCCGCACCAAAATTTTTAAAACTTTAAAAATTGACTGGGGCTGCAGCTAAGTGGAGAGACTCTGGGTTCAGTCCCCAGTACATCAAAAACAAACACACACACAAAAGTAATTTTTCAGTACAAGTAGTGTTCAACCACTTTAATTATGTGCAATGGTAAAAAACACACCTAGTACTACTGCAGCATTTAACAAGAACAACAAAGGCTGACACACAGGTGAGGCAGCAGACTCGGCACTTAC
The DNA here is from genome assembly GCA_004027595.1 of Dinomys branickii. Classification (NCBI taxonomy): domain Eukaryota; kingdom Metazoa; phylum Chordata; class Mammalia; order Rodentia; family Dinomyidae; genus Dinomys; species Dinomys branickii. Next base: position 15,696 of record PVLD010029007.1, on the reverse strand, counting down.
AAAATGCTCTGCATCACCAAGAGTATAAACACTGGAACCAAGGATTTCACTACTTTTGGTTTTGTTTTCATTTTACGATTCCTGCCACATTGACTTAGAAACACTGGAGTGATCAAGCCACACCTTCCTATCAACCATGTGTCCTGTGGTTTCCAAGGCGTCAGCTTGCCTCACAGCGGTTAGAATTCAGATTTGGCCCACACAGCTGATCTTGAGTGCAGTGAGGCCAGACAGGGACAGAGCTGAGCTCCAGCTTCCACAGCTCATGCAGACTCTGATCACCTGCTGCTTCCTGGGTCATTGTCAAGGGTGCCTCATTCTCTGCAAAGACCATGATCCTGAAACCCACTATCCACTGCCAGGTATGGTCTGCATGAGAAGAGAGTACCTCCTCCTTTGACAAACTGGGGCTGGTGTGTGTGTGTGTGTGTGTGTGTGTGTGTGTGTGTGTGTGTGTGTGTACGTGTGTGTTTTAAAGCTGTAATATTGAAGGGACAATTTTGAGGGTTCTAGTTTTTCCAGATCTTCATCAAAGCCTGCCACTGTCTATAATTTTTATCCTGAACATACGAATTGTTTAAAAAATACACTAAAGTGAAATTATTTTGCTGAGCAAATGAACTTGGATACAAGCACTCCCACTCTATCCTTTGAAGTGTATACATAAATTTCAGGAATAACAAATCCATAAAGACAGAAGTAGATTTGTCCTCACTTTGGAGAAGGAGGAAAGAGTAAGAATGAAAAGTGATAGCCAAAAATGTGTGGTGCTCCTTTGGTGCTTTAGGGAAATGATTTATACCAATTTTGTATGGATACTCGTACTTTTTTATTGAAATGAACTCATCAATAATGGACAATTTACTTTTAATTAATAAGGTTACTGACACCTAAAATACTAATATAAATTTGTTAAAATTCAACAAGTTTAGTTTTAAAGTTTTTAAAATATAGATGTTATAGCTAAATGTTCGCTTGCATAAGCACCTCATAAAGAAAACGGTACAGAGCTCATTACTGCATTTAAATAAAGGGTGAGAAATGACTCAGCCCGGGACGCACAGCGCGGAGAACGCTGGGAAAGTCTCCCAGGGCTGCAGCGCAGCCGCCCCTGTGCCGGGACCTTGGGACGTCTGGTTGCTGTGCATCCTGGTCATGTCACGTGCTCTATTGTGGTCCTCAGCACTGTTTGGAGTGACCAGCAGCCCTGAGGAGTGCTGAGCATGGCCTCAGGGTCCAGATCAACTAAGAAGTGAAGTTTGCGTGTAGTCTCAGGCTGACTGCTTCTCGCTATGGATTCCAAACCCTATCAGACTTTCACTAAGTTCCCTGAGACTCAGGATCTGATTGTGAGGACCACAGCTAAACCATTTTCAACTCAAGGGTTAAACTGAGTTTTAAACACTTGAGAATGTGTTCTCCTATTTAAACAAGTACGTCTAGGGACTGGGAATATAGCTCAGTAGAATAAGCGCTGGCCTGGCAAATGCAAAGTCCTCAGTTCGATCCCCGGTACTGAAAAAAGAAAAAGTATGTCTAACAAGAGACAACAGAGGTCAGGTAGGATTTCTGAAATCAGTGTATCTGGGAGCATAAAGAAATCTCAGGTGCTAAGACAAAAATCACTTTCCAGTCTAATCTTGGTTCTCTCTGCTTCTCCAGTGCCCTGGCTGGTCCTGTGTGCCCCTGCAGGTACATTTATGGTCAGGGGTTTCCCACACTGTGTCACTTGAGCAGTAATACCTGGCCCAGCCAACTGGTCTGCTTTCAGTTTGCTTATTTGCAGATACAGCGTGTCCTTGGGCATTGTCTCTGTGTATGATAAATCCACCCTTCACAGAACCTAGGTAGTGTGTGCTAGCACCATGCGTGTTAATTTCCCCGACCCACTCCAGCCCCTTAAAAAGGTGAATCCAGAGGCTGCACAGGAGAGTCTCAGGGTCCCCCAGGCTGCACCAAGCCTCTGCCAGACACCATAAGCTACACTTCAGCCTGGACATCTGCAAACACAGAGACCTCCTGCTCAGGAAACTATCACACAAGTCCACTGTTTATCCACTCATGTCTACTCACACCCTCAGTATTTCCTGGTCACCATAAATTACCCTTTATAAAAGCAACAAAGAAAACGCAGCTTAGTGAAAGCGCCTTGATGAGCCATTTGTTCTGAGTCCTGTTCACCAGTGGAACAGCTGGGCACCCAGAGCTCGGCTCCTCTGCAGAGCTGCATCGTTAGGGCTGGGCTGCTTCTCATTAACAAAGAGAGGCCCTATTTGCATGTCTTCCTGCTCCATAGGCGGCTCTCTGATGGAGCCTCAGCTGGAGATGTGTCCAAAGCACAAGAGAGTATTCTGGGAGATATTTTCTAAAATTCATAATAAAGAATATATGATTTCTAACTATATACATGAGTTGCGATGAATGCCTAATATTTCCTTTCCTTCCTTTCTCCCTCTCTCCATCTCTTGATCCCATTTTCCTTAGCAAAGATTTATCTCCCTATCTCGTATGATCTATCTTTCATTTTACTCTTTAATTCATTAATGTGTTTAGTATTTTCATCTAAAATATATCATGTGTTATTTAAGCTTTGTGTCTGATATATTTAAATGACAGAATGCAAAAAAACATTAACAGCTATTCCTTGAACAGTGGATTAATATCTATAATATAGGAAGAACTCAAAATATTAGGCCCCCAGAACAGAAACATAAATCAAAATTGGGAAACTAAAATGAATAGAAATTTCTCAGAAGAAAAACAACAAATGGCCAGTCAATATATGAAAAAATGTTCAACGTCTCTGGCCATTGGGAAAATACAAAATAGAACAACACTAAGATTCAACTTTCTTATATTGTCACTTGTAACAGCTGCTTCAGACATAACACATGATCTGCCCATTTATGAAGCAAGAATGAAGAGGTCTCAACACATGGACACTCGCATCACAACACACACGACCATTTGGTGATCACGTGTCATCCTGCAGTATGTCCTGTGGCTCCTGGGCAGTCCTCCTTCCCATTACCTCCCTCCTGCAGCCTGGAGCCAGGCAGCTCATCACCTTCATGCTGCATTACATTAGTTTTCCTTTTCTCAACATTTATACAGGTAGAACATACACTAAAATGTTCTCATTTTTACCTCCCAGTATTTATTTGAAATACCTCTATACTGTATCTGAATTATATGCAAATTGTATCTGAATATGACTGTTTGAGTCAGAATTCTTTGATATTTATTCTTATTACTGTCTGACAAAAGGGCCTTTTATAATACATCCTGGACAGAATGCAACCTTCATACATGCATTTATGTATGGAAAAGTTTGTCATTCACGTGCAGAAAAATCAGTCTTGATCCACATCTTTCATCACATACTAAAGTAAAATGAAAATACCTCATATTCCTACATATGTAGAAACAGGTATGATGATCTAATGGAAGAAAAAAATGTAAAGATCTAAGACCTAGCCATGGGCAAATTTTTTCTGGAATAGAAAAAAATTGCAAAAGATATAATCAAGAAATGAGATTATATTTATCACAAAACCTCTGTCCAGCAAGGAGAGAATCCTGCATAGCTGAGAGACAGAAAAGAATGAAAAAATTTTGCCAGCTGTACCTCAGACACAGGAATAATATTTATGACATAAAAAGAAATAAAATAAATTAGATCACTAAAAGTAAAATACACAATTAAAATGGGCATTTGAAATGAATGGACACCTCTCAGAAAAAAAAAAGTAAAATTGCAAATAAAGACATGAATAATTTCAGCATCTTTAGCCACTGGAAAAATGCAAATCAAATAACACTGAGGTCTGCTCTTGTGCCAGTAAGTATGGCCAGTGCCCTGACTCCTAATACATGAAATGCTTGGGAGGTTGTAGGGAAGAAAAGTGCTTATACATTGTTGGTGGGGAAGTAAACCAGTGGAATTACTTTTGAAATTATTATGGAAATCTCCAAAGAAACTAAATGTAGAGATTCCATTTCATACAGCTATACCTTCTCTATAAATCTCCTGAGAGAGCTGATGGGTGTATGCATATCCATATGAATAGCAGAATGGGTAGAAATAGCTACATCATGGAAGCAGCCTACATGCCTCCAGTGGGTTAAGGATTAGAGAACGTGGTCTACTCGCACAATGCCGTACTACTCAGCCATAAAGAAGGATAAATTTGAGTCATTAGTAGGAGAATAAACGCACCCTGAGAAATACTTTAGTCAGAGAAGGTTAAACATCACATGGGCTTTCTAACGTGAGAGGCCGAAAACACGTACATTTATAGAGCACAATTTATTTAGAGCCATCGTATGAGGAAAGGACGTAGATTCTGCGGAGGTCAGGAAGAGATGGGGGAGGGAAGAAGAGAGAAGGAGGGCAGCGCAAGAGGAGAGGCAGTAAGTATGTGCATCTAAGCCACGGGCTGAATGGAATCTCCATGCATTGCAAATGTGTACAAATGAAAAAGCATTACAACGATCACAGGTAGTAAAAGGCTGTGGGAAGGAGGCACTGGGAGTTTCTGTTCCTTGTGCTCATTGTTTCTTTCTGAGTAAAAACTTTGAAACTAGATGGAGGCAGTGATTACATTACTAACTGAAACCGAACTTTACCCTTTAAAATGGCCAATGTCATGCTCAGTGAATTCTACATTAATTGAAAAAAAAAAACGGGATACAAAAGGGAATTCGGGTGGAAAATGGCATGAATGGGGAAGTCTCTTGTCTAAAAAGAGAAACGTAAGACAATGGCAACCCAAAAGCAATTTTTTCCCAACACGAAATATTCTTCGAAGATTCCTGTTCGTTGAGATGATGTGATGGAAAATTGCGTGTTCTCTCCTCTCCATGCTGTGAAGCTCCATATAATAACATTTGTTGTAGGGAAGGTAAGGTAACATATTTTCTAAAATGGTGAGGAAGGGTTTTCTGTGATCTCTCATGTTGAGCAGCTGAGCAGAACCAATTTAAGGTCCACAAGGATGTTATATGCTGAAGGTTTATGGGTCCAAGTCATGATCGGGTACTGAGAATTCTGTAATGATGTGTGCGCCCCTCCCCCTTCAACTTTCGTCTCAAGAGCCCTGTCAGAGCCAGGCGGCCCTTGTATTCCTGGGCGACCCCTGCATGCACTGAGCGGCCCTGCATGGAAGTTTGCATCTGGGTTCCCACAGATGTCTCCTCACTGTGCCTCCTGCACAGTACTACATGGCCATGTCCTCTGTGCTCTTGGAGATCAGCTGCAGGGAGAACTGGTTCTTGGATACATCAGGGGTGATAGTCACTTGGCCTTCAAGAGATGGTGCATACTCGTTATACCACTTGGAACTGTAGTATGTCCTTCCCAGCCACTCCAGACCTCTCCCTAGGGTCTGTCTGACCCCATCTCAAGTAGCACTGGGGCTAGAGACACTGTCCCTAGAGGTAATACAGGTGAGTGACAGAGTCTGTGAGGGCTTCACCAATGCTGGACCCAACTCCTGCAGCTGCACCTGGGACAGGACCCCTGGGACAGAAGGAAGCAGCAAAGTTCACACCTCCGGCCTGTGAATTCTGCTCTGAGATCCATATTTTCTGGATACTAACCCTGTGGGAGACCTGGTGCAGATAGGAAAATCAACAAGGAGACAGTCATATCCTTAGCAAAGTTGACCATCTCTAGGCTCCAGAATTCAGCCAGAATTGAGCAGGCTCTGCAGTCCCCAGCATAGCAGATATTTAAACAGAAGTGATGCCCTCATTTGCCTATGCACCTGCCTTCCTGACATAAGGTCACAGGATACAGACAGCTCCCTGAAACACAAGGCATTGGCTTAGAATCAGTTTCATCATAGCCACTTCCTTCAGCAAGTTAGACCCAAGGCAGGTGTGGAGCCTAAGTGCTCACAAGTGTGACTCTGGCATAGGCTGAGCATGACTCCTCCAGGGTTTCAGTACTGAGGATCTTACAACAGCAGCAGTGCGAATGCCCATATTCATTGACTGAAACTCTTCATTTATTCAGTCTTTCATTCATTCAATAAACCCTGTCAGCCAGGAAAAGCAGGTCCCTCTAAGCACTGAAGAGCCATCCATGAGGAGACAACATAACTGGGCTGCTTCAGTCTGAGCGTGTGGAGGTGCACAGTGTGCAGTGGGTGCAGTGTTTGTAGGCTTAGGACTCTCTGGCTGTCACCATGAGGGCTCCAGATGCAGCTCCAGATGGAGTGGGTGGGGGTGGCCATGAGGAGTCTGTCCAGAACCCGTTTCCTTATGCCTGAACCAGTCCCCAGTGGGACTCACAGGAAGGAGCCGCTGGGCCACAGAACAGAGGTGTCACATGCATAGGCCTGCATATTGAGGTGACAACAATGATAAGTTCAGCCCTGCGGGACAGCTCAGTGCTCACAGCAGTGCCAGAGTGAAGGGCTCTGTAGAACTGTGGGAAAGGGGAGCCTTCAGGCATTTATGGCGACTTACAGGAGCTTCAGCCATTGAGACCCCACATCATATGAGATGGTAAGAGAGCAAGCATAGCACATCCAGGTATGGGAGGCTGCAGGTCACATAAGGACCTGAGTCTGTCCTACAAATGGTGAGCTAAGTTCTGCATCATCCCGTTTAAGTGTTTTCTGATTCACTGCAAATTGGTTTATGAGGCTCAGTGACCTGGAGGCAGGGAGGCTCAGGACTGGGCAGCTGCATTTGTTCAAGGCCTTATGCTGTGCTGTCAGGACCTGGCCAGTGAGCATGTGTGGAAGACACAAGGGAGAGGGATGGCACCAGGTGCATTTGATAGTCACAGCCAGGTGGTCACCCATGTGGTTCCAGAGAGTGAAAACCACTTCATGGAAAAAAGGTCCGATATCCTATGACAAAAATGCACTGAAGCTTGTTTTCAAATGTGTAAAGACCACATCCTTTCTTCGCTAGTTTCCTGGGGAATGAGGGAAAACTTGCTTTATATTACTACAGCTTGAAGCACTATTTGAAAATGTTACTTTAAAAAAGTTTAACCACACAGTGTAAACTCTCCAGGAACTCAAGATGCAGGACAGTTTCACCAAGCATCTTCCTAGACTAGGTTTAAGGCCTGTGAGGACATAGCCTGTCTCTTGGCAACGTCTAGGGTTTGCCCAATGCCCCCTCAAAATTGCAGTGTTTCCAAGAGTAGAGGCCCAATGCTTTAGTAAGGAATCTTTCAGAATATCCCAATTACATAGGCAGATATGTCAACTGACTTCCTCCATGAAAACATATTAAAGGACAAAACATAGGTCAGGAGGGCCCTCAGGAGAGAAACAAGATTCTTTCTGCCCCTTTATCTTGCCCAGACAGCTGGGAATAGGGTGGTGCCAACTCAGTCAGTGGACTGATCCAGCAATCATCCACCCTTAATCCCAGCAGTGAACCATGAACTAGAGAGTCAGCTCCCTCTGAAAGATTTTGAGATGACACAGTGTGAATCTCTTTCCAGAAGCAGGCGGTGGTGGGGCCATGCTCTTGGGCACCTAGAACTGTAAGCTAAATGAACTCCAGTCTTTCATAAATCAATCATTGTGCTCATCCACTGTGTTACAGCAACAGAAAATGGACTCAGTTACCGAACAGAAATCAATGTAACTCAGACTATGTGTTTGTGGTGCAGCCCATTCTCTTTAGTGCATTCTTTAGTGTGGATGAACAGTTTCTGGACTTTAGGGTTATTATCAATTGTTGTTTTCCCCAGAGTTACCAGTAACATTTCACAAATGAGTTTTGTGGCATGAGAAGGTATTTATAAGTTCGGCCACTCTGTCAAAGGAATGCAAATTTTAATGAGACGTGTTAGGGAGTCACTTATACCAGCTGTGTCAAAATACATGCTCAGCCACATGAAAGTAACCTTTCTCCTTTACACTAAATAAGTTCAAATATTTATATTTTGAATAAGAAATGAATAATAATTATTTTGTATTATTTTCCAGAGTCACTGGGATCATCTTGTAGCTCTTCATATGCACGTCAGAAATTTTTCTCCATACTCTTGTACATTTCCTGTCTCTAGAACTTATGCATTTTATATTCCTTTTAGTTTTTGTACCAGAAGAGTCAGAAAATTTTCTACTTAGCTTTTTCCTATAAAGGATCTTCCTAGGGACTTATCTGCTTACTGAAGTGCATACACTAGAATAGCAAATGACACTGGATTATACCAGACACAGATGAAATTAATAAGAACACTTGCACTGAGAGCGAACTCTTTGCAAAAGTAGACATTCCTGAAGTGTGTTTAACACACCCAGAACAGGAAGATCCAAGTTTATAAAGATTGGAACCTGGGTATAGGTTCTTTCAAGGAAGGTAATTTATTTCTTAATGGACAAATAAAGCTACATTTGTTGTATATAACATGATGTTTTGAAGCATGCCTACAGAGCACAGTGGTCCAACGGAGCTACTTAAACACCTGCCTTAATTTATAAGCTTACAAGACAAGAGAGACTCTAATTTTGCTTAAGACATGAAACTGCATGGGAAGCACTCACAAAGTGCAGACCCATCTGAGGTAGGAAACCAAAGCTTTACCCTCTGCTGCTCATAACGTGGAGCAAGTGTTTAACCCACTGCATGGAGCACCAATGCTGAGTTAAGATGCCACCCTTGAGGGGCACTGCGAAAAGCCTGGGGACCCTCACAGTGAGGAGTAAGGTGCTGTCCATGTGATGCCTGTTCATAAGGGCTACCCCACCATTAATAACAACTTGTAATTAGAACACATAGGATAAGAAGGGAAACAGGCATTGTAGGCAGTTTGCATAGCAAGGATAGGAGGCAAACATGTAAAAGCAACCAACAAAGTGTCTTTCTTAATTCTCAAATATTGTAAAATGCATCAATAGTAAAGCTAGAAAAGAATGAACAATAGCGGAACAGACTTTAAGAAAGAATTTTCTGATATGCAAAATGGCAAAATATACATTACAGTTGTAGGTACTCAAATATGCATTCTTGTAATGAGGGAATCCCATGATGCTAGATATCCAGGAGGGAATATAGAATATTAGATATATTTTCAAAGGGCCGTAGGAAGAAAACACACCCCATGTAATGCTTTGGTAACAATTTCTCTGCATTGATAGCAGAAAAGAAAAAACAGGAAAGATTTAAGCACAAACACTAAGAGTGTGACAGGCACAAGTTATGCTACTGCAGCTGCTAACCGATGTCCTTTGTGTGCAGGGTGCTGGCTGCACCCAGAGTGGAGCCAGGCTGAACTGGAGACAGAACCTGGGCCGGCTGAGTCAGCGTCACCATGTGTCCATGTGCTCATCGCCAGGACCATCACTCCGTGACCTGATCACGGTCACCGGGATGCTGTGGATGTGGTTACATCACAGATCTTGACAGGAAGACATAGTTCTGGGTCAGCAGAGTAATCTCAGTGTAATCCTAAGTGTCCTTAGAGGGGGAAGGAGGAGGGTCAGGGCTAGAGGGAAAGGTGAGGTATTCCTAAGAGCAGAGACTACAATGATGTGCTTTGAAGACAAGCGATGGAACACAGGCTAAGGAAGACAGGCAAATCCTGGAAGCTGGAAAAGTATGAAAATGGGATCTGTATGCAGTTTTCAGGAGCAACCAGCTCAGCCAACATCTGGCCTTTAGACCAATGACACTTCATGGATACTTAGAAACAGTTACCTGTGAATGTGTCTCTAAGTTGGAACACAGTACGGGAGCTCCTAAAAAAAATGTATGGATATGAGAATGAAACAGCTATCAGGGAAGATCACCAAGGCCTTCTGGAGCGGCCGGGGTCCTTAGTGCGACAGGTCAGGAAGAGGGCAACGTAGAGCAAAAAAGCTGGTGGCAGATGTAAATTACCATACAGGCAAATGTGGGGCACTGATTAGATTTTATTTTCTGAAAAATGAAAGAGAACTCCACTGGCAACAAGATTAGTGAAAGTTAAAGAATGATTCCTGTAAATACCTAAATGACAGACTTGAAGAAATGCAGGATAACAGAGCTGGAAACGACTTGAGCAGGGAACATCACACCTGACTCTGAAAGGACATCCCTAACCACACTATTTGTTCCTGAAGCTGGTTTCTGAGCTTGATGGTCATGGGCAACTCCTGCTGGTTAAAAATGCACCTGCAGGGAGGTTTCTGTCTGATATTCTCTCAGTGTCTCCTGCACAGTAATATGCGGCCATGTCTTTGGTGGTCACAGAGTTCAGCTGCAAGGAGTAATGGTTCTTGGCTGTGTCAGCAGCCATGGAGATGCGGCCTTGGAAAGCTGGGTTGTAGGTTGTGCTCCCTTTCCAGTATTCCATCCACTGTAGAGCTTTCCCAGAAGCCTGTCAGATCCAATCCCAGTATTCACTACTAGTGACAAAACCCCCAGAGACAGTGCAGGTGCGGGACAAGGTCTCCCCAGGCTTCACCAGGTTCACTCCTGACTCCAGAAGTGTCAGATCAGACAGTACACCTGAAGACAAGGGGAGTCATGGTGAGTCTTTCCATGCCCATACCCAGGCGCTTCAAACTTCTAGAGACCCCAGGGCCCACACCCAGGGGACACTCATCAGGCATAGAAGGATCCACATTGTCTGCATGTTGCCTGCAGGTCAGAGACCTCCACAGCAGTCTAGCTGGTGACATGAATTTATTCTGCTGGTGCCTAGCCTAATTTGCATGTGTGTCTTCATTGGGGCATATAGGAGGCTGAGCCAGAGTGATGGTCACTGGTGCCTGAGACCTGGTACTGTGTATGGGAGCTGCCTAGACTGGCGCTGGTCATGTGGGATTTATCCCTGGCTGTGCTGTACTCTGTTCTGTGAATTTGTGGCTCATTGATGTCTTTGATGGGCATGGAAAGAAAATGTTGTGGATTGTCTTCTAAGACACTGTGAAATTATAATTCCTGGAGAACCCTACATGCAGGAGCTGTTGCTTGTGGTAGTGCACAGTATACCATGGCCCATCTGCCTGGGACTGTTATGGTCTCCCTTCATCAGATACGGGTCTCTCAAGTTTCATGTTGATTTCGTCTCCAGCGTCTCCGTCTTTATCAGCTATGCCTGTGCTGTGGGGAGCTTCCTTACTGATCACGAGTATTTGAGTTCTACATGCCTCTTTCATATGTATATTTTATTTTTTACCTTGTTTGGAATGTTTTCACCTATTACCTCGGTAAACGGGATTTTTATGCTATTTTCCATCTGTAGTATATTTTGATTTTTCTCTGATTCAATTCACCTTGGGTTCATCTTATTTGCATCTTCTAGGAGTTGTTGGATCCCTTTTTCAGATTCTGTCTTGGTTTTAAGGTATCGCTCATTAAATTGTCACTTACAACTACCTTTGTTCTAATTCTGGAACTCTGTCCAAACATTGGTCACTTCTGTTCTTACTTTGAAGAGAATATTTAAGCTCCTGAATTTTATTTGCAGCCCTTTTATGGATCCTAATTCATTTCTATGCTTGGGAAGTGGGATCAACTTAGTGATCTGTATAGCCTTTATAGTTGTCCTTGCAGTGAACTCTGCAGTTAGAGGTCACGGGTTCCGCCTGCTGGTCAATCTTGGAACTGCAGGGAGGTTTGCGTCAGGCCTCACACTGGTATCACCTCACTGTGTCTTGCACAGTAATACATGGCTGTGTCCTCAGAAGTCACGGAGTTCAGCTGCAGGGAGAATTGGTTCTTGGCTGTGTCAGTGGTGATGGAGATGCGGCCCTGGAAAGCTGGGTTGTAGTATGTGCTCCCAGCCAGTGTCCCATCCACTGTAAAGCTTTCCCAGGAGGCTGGTGGATCCAACTCCAAACATAGCTACTGGTTACAGAACCTCCTGTGACAGTGCAGGTGAGGGACAGGGTCTCCCCAGGCTTCACCAGGCTAGGTCCTGACTCCCAAAGTGTCAGCTCAGACAGCAAACCTGAGGACAAGGGGAGTCATGGTGAGTCTTTCCCTTCCCATATCCAGTCGCCTATAAACAACAGGAGAGCCCAGAACTCTCACCCAGGGGGGCTGCCATTAGACAGAGAAGGGTCCACAGCATCTCCATGTTGCCTGCAGGATGGAGACCTCTGAACTGAACCTGCTGGTGACAGGGATTTCTTCTACCAGCTCTTAGGGTGATTTGTGTGTGTGTCTGGGGGGCTGTATAAGAAGGGGACCTGGAGTCACACGGGTTCCTCAGACCTGGTGGAGGATGCAGGGAGCTGCTGAACCTGGCACTGGTGGTGCAGGATTCAGGCCTGGCAGATCGGTTCTGTGCTTTGTGGCTTTGCACCAAACGTCACTGTGTTTAACAACCATATGAAGAAAATTTTGAGGGTTTCCCTGTTGTCTTCTATCTGCCCATCATTCTGTGGTTCTAATGTTAATTTCTGGAGAAATCCTTCATGAAGGTGGTGTTCCTGCTGGTGCTGTCATCTCTACCTTGTCCCACCTGCCTAGCACTGTTATCATTCATATTAGTCAGATATAAGTCTTTGAAAATTCATATTGATTTCTTCTACAGTGTTTCTATCTGCAAATGTGGACAGTGTGCTGGCTCTTATATAGGATAATGACCTCATGTACACCAGCATTCTAGCAGGATGTTGTCCACAGACAATGCACATCAGAGAAGATTTTGCATCAAACCTCAGAGCAGGTGACAGCCAGGAACAACAAAGCAGAGGGCATGGGTCGTGCGTGTGGCCTGAGGAGATGCAGTGTTACTGAGGCTGAGAGGAGAGGCCCACAGGAAGGTGGGCAGCCTCGGTCCTCTGCAGTATGGAGAGCGCACTGCAGCAAGCCCTGGAGGAGGAGCCTGCCACAATAGGTTCTATGCGAGTTCAGCAGGAGATGCATTGAAAGGATGTCTGTTCCTCCTCAGTGGGTCTCCACAGAGAGGTCTGCTGCCTTCATGATGGTCCCCAGGTGGCGTCCTCACAACAGGCCCATTTCCTCATTTGGCTCTTTGTGACCTGCTCCAACGTGTGATCACTCTGCCACTGCAAGGACTTGTGGGGGTGTAAGAGAAGAATAAGGAAATGATTTGAATACAAAAGTCACTCAGGGAGTAGAGAGTTCTGGAATAAGCTGTGTGCAATTATCTCACTTCTTCACAAAAGAGCAGAATGTCAAGAAAAGGAAGTGGATATAACAGCAAATGAACTTTGTCAAATTTAGAAAAAACAAAACTTGAATACAAGGAACTAAGTGGCTGTTTCAGAGTGGAATGAACCTAACTTATAAACAAAAAAATCCTTATATGGAATATTCTGCTCTATGTTTGTTCGACGTCTCTTTATCCAGTAACATATTGGATGACATTTTTCTTTGCAGTACGGAGCAGTAATGAATAAAACAGAAATAAATAATTTCAGGTCAGTGTTTTTCTAATAGGTCATTTGTTTCATTTTATTTATTTTAATTTCCGTTTAGCTGATACTTAATCATGTTTCTACCTACATTAGGGGTAACATGATGCTTCAATACATGTGAACCTTGTGTTGAGTTTAAATCAAGAGAAATATTTAGCATTTTTATGATAAAATCATTCAAACTCCCTTCTGCTAGCTTTGTGGAACTCACCATGCAATGCTGTTACCTATTGAAAACTGAATTAAATAACCCTAAGTTATTGCAGGCTGATCAGTTCTGCAATCTTCCAAATGAGTGGATGGACAAAGGCTTAAATAAATGAGAGAAATAAAATGGTTTCAAGGGCTCCAGGAGGGACTAAATTTCTTCCAGCTTATTGTCTAAGTTTAGACAAAGACTTGTCTGGGCAGTCTGTATTTATTTGGTTTTCAAACAAAGGAAGAGGAGACTCAAGACAAGAAAGCACGGGAATCTTGTAAGACGTTGGGAGAACTTTCCCAAGTAGTAAATTATGTCAATCAGTAGAACTACCTTATCTTTAGGCAGGTATTTATTGTAGGAGTGTGGAGCCTGCAGCTGCAAGTCTTCTGAGGCTAACTGGAGTTGGACCAAGATGCCCTCAGCTGCGGTCTTATCTTCTCAGAATAATTCTATAAATTACGTGTCCTGCATTAAACTGTTTCCCTTGCAAACCCTGACTATAACATGCACTTTTGCTTCTAGAGCACAAATGGGTATTACTGTTGATGGAGGTGCAGCAAAGTCTGTTTGCAGTTTCCTGAACAACAACAGCTCTTCCAGTTGAAGCACACAGGCCACTTCAGCTGGTGGTAGCATACTTAGTGGTGCCACCTCCTCCTCCACTCTCCTTGTGGTGCCTTTGTGTTTGAACAGGCCAGCAAGCCTGGGAGCAGCTCTCGCCTGCACTACCCTGCTCAATCCTGTCTTTCTCAGTCTTTGCTTTTCTCTCAGTATAGCAAATGAGCAGCCTCATGGAGCACAGCTACAGCTGTCACCCCATCTGCCTTTGAATCAGGGCCCAGCAGTCATGCTACCAGAATCTCAGCTTTCAGCCAGGGAAGCACACCCACTTTCAGCTCTGTGGGATACTCCCTTGCAAGTGGCACTGGGTGGTCAGAGCCATCTGCCAGGTCAGTATTTTTTTTTATTTTTAAAATTCTTTTTTTACTTATACACAACCTCTCCAACACACCCTCATGGCACAGGGCACAGAAATAAAAGACAGATTCAAGAATAACCACAAATCTGTGTTTACAATACAGGGGAATAAAAACAAAGAAACGCAGAGCATCACTGCCTCACTGGGTGTGAGGGATCTTCAAAGACGCACGATTAGCCTAACATCAGGAAAGTGGACACAGACAGGGTGGAAGTGTGAAAAGTGCAGGGGAGGGTGTGCTGCCCCGACCTCAGTGTCAGGGCTGGGGCAGAGCAGAGGGAGATTAGCAGTTTTATGCACTGTAAGAGTAAAAAATGGCAAAGGTCAGCCTGCAGGTTGGCATCAAGCCAGGCACATGAAGTTGCCAAAGGAAATTTGTGATTGATTGATTTTTTGAGACAGGGTCTCGCTATGCAGTTGAGGCTGACCTTGAGCTCACTTTGTAGCCCAGGCTGGTCTTGAACTCAGAAAGATCCTCCTGCCTCAGCCTCCCAAGCGCTGGAATTATAGGCGTGCACCATGACGCCCAACCCAAAATTTATGTTTTAGAAGGAAGACTTGGGTAACAATGCAAAAGGCTGAAAAGATGAGACTAAAGTTCAAAAATAAAACCATAGGGTTGGGGATACAGCTCAGTGCACAGCGGCTGCCTGGCAAATGCAATGTCCTGAGTTACATTCACAGTGCCAAAAAATAAAAAATGAAATAAAATCAAACCTTTTAAACCAAGTGACAGTGGTATGGGGGCGGCTTCCAGATAGATTAAGCAGCTTTTCAGAAGGCCAGAGGAACAGAAATTCTTGAGCAGTAAAACATCACAATGACCTTTAGATTTGGATCTGACTAAATGCTTGAGGGAAATGCATGACTGCAGGAGAAGATTTACATATTAGTATAAATGAATATGGAAGTATGGGGAATTTTATAGCACCGTTAAGTCTAATTATGCTGGAAAACTCTGCTAGCTGGAAAGACTGCCAGGCCCTCACAACATGTCCAATATACAAACTCGAGTAGTTTCCTGCTTCAGTTTTTCTGCAGCTTAGTCTATGCAGTCAGTGTACCATGAGTTCTTAAGTTAATCCATGTATTACCTTCAAGGAGTTAGTTAATGGACACATTCCATTTTTAGTCAAACCGTGGTGAAGCAATGTTCTAGAAGT
>PVLD010029006.1:0-18618 GCA_004027595.1 Dinomys branickii | reverse complement strand
GCCGGCTGGTCAAGGACATGAAGATAAAGTCTCTTGAGGAAATTTATCTCTTTTCCTTACCTATTAAGGAGTCTGAGATTATTGACTTTTTCCTGGGCACATCCCTCAAGGATGAAGTTCTAAAGATCATGCCTGTGCAGAAGCAGACTCGTGCTGGCCAGCGGACCAGGTTCAAGGCATTTGTCGCCATTGGGGACTATAATGGTCATGTTGGTCTGGGTGTAAAGTGCTCCAAGGAGGTAGCCACTGCCATCCGTGGGGCCATCATCCTGGCCAAGCTCTCCATTGTCCCAGTGCGGCGAGGCTACTGGGGGAACAAGATCGGCAAGCCTCACACTGTCCCTTGCAAGGTGACGGGCCGCTGTGGCTCTGTGTTGGTGCGTCTGATCCCCACCCCCAGAGGCAGTGGCATCGTCTCAGCCCCTGTGCCCAAGAAGCTGCTGATGATGGCTGGTATTGATGACTGCTACACCTCGGCCAGGGGCTGCACTGCTACTCTGGGCAACTTTGCTAAGGCCACCTTTGATGCCATATCCAAGGCCTATAGCTACCTGACCCCTGACCTTTGGAAAGAGACTGTGTTCACCAAGTCTCCCTATCAGGAATTCACCGACCATCTTGTGAAAACCCACACCAGAGTGTCTGTCCAGAGGACTCAAGCTCCATCAGTAGCTACAACATAAGGGTTCTTACACAAGAAAATAAAATCTATCAATGGTAAAAAACAAACAAACAAACAAACAAAAAAAGCATGTCAGGCTATAACTAAAGCTGTCAGCAACTGCATTTATCACTTGGGGACTGAAGTTGGGAACTGGCGGAGATGGCTGCTTAGGCAGCTGTATTATGATTTAAGCCACAAGCTAAAGAAGGCTGTTTGCATTTTTTTTGCCTCTAGTAAGACTGGGGAGAGCTAAACAACCTGGTACCAGGTCATTTTCAAAACTGTTATGGGTACCTACACCTACCAGGTGGGTGGGTAGCAACAGTGCTTAGATCTAAATCCATGATAGGAAGTTTTAGTTCCATTGTCATGACAACCTCTTCCCTACTTCTGTAAGTCCCACTCTCCCTTCAAATTCCTATTCAAAATCACACCTAACACCTTCTTTTTGGCCCAATGTCCACTTTCAAGGGCTTTCACTGCTGTTGAAGTGAATTGAAGTAGAAAATTGGAATGATTGGAGTTGAATTTTTGGAAACTCATCTTGCAGTGTGAAGAATGGTTTGAGAGGGAGTAAAACTTCAATAGAATGATTCGCTAAGAGATCACTCAACAAGGAGTGGTCTGGAGGAGACACCACTAATGGTTTTGAAGAGGTGGTAGCAGTGACATCAAGAGAGGCAGACTGAAAGGCATTGCGGAGACACAAAGGAAGTATCTCGGCAAGTGATTGGATGTGTGTGTAAAATGAGGATTAGGAAAAGGTAAAGAACAAAGATGTTTTGTCCAGGAAAACTGAATTGATAAAATACTATTCGCAGAGCTAGGGCAACCTGGCTTGGGGTAGAGTGAGGGATGCAGCCTGGATGTGTCAAGTGTGAGAGCATCTAAGGGGAGTGGCCAAGGGACAGTTGGACACTCAGGACCAGAGTACAGAAGATGAAGTAGGGCTGAAGACAGACTCAAAATTCAGCAGTCTATGGACTGGTCACTCATTCCTCAGGAGGGCTAACAGGTTGAATTTTATCTCCTCATCTGAGTTCACACATTGAAATCTTAACCTCTCACTTTAGACTGTGGCCTATTTGTAAATAGCACTTTTGTAGAGGAAATCAAATTAAAATGAAAGCATTAGGGTGGTCCCCAATCCCACGTGACTCATGTCTTTCTCAAAAGGGAAAATTTGGACAGAAACACATGCTCAGGGAGACCACCATAGGAACATGAAGAAAAAGATGAGGGGTAATGGTTTGGCAGCCAAGGAAAGCCGAAGACTGTCAAGAAAGCCTGAGAAGCAAAACAAGAGGCTTATACCCAATTCCTTTTCAGAAGTCTCAGAAGAAAGCAACCCTGTCAATACTTCAATCTCAGAGTTCTAGCTTTCAGAGCTATGAGACAGTAAATCTCTACCATTTGAGGAACCAAGGTTGTAGTACTTTGTTACACAGTCCTAGCAAAATAATTCAGAAGGAGATCAGCCTGAAGGAAAATGTTAACTGGCAAACACAGATAACTAAGGGTAAGACTCAAGAAGGCCAATAATTAGAGGAATACAAATTCATAAAATGCAAACAAAAAAGTGCATATGGGGGAGCAGCAGGTTGTGGAACAATATGGAGGCCACAGGAAGAACATGGGAGAAGGTGGCTGTGGTGCAAAGTGTAACTTCAGTGATACTAGAACCACTGTTGACTTTGGAAGGTGCACTATCGCGGGAGAGGGGACACAGTCAAACTAGCTGAGAATATACACTGAGGAGGTACAGACAGTGCGTGTGCACAGAGGGCAAGGAATTGCTGTTCTATACAGTACAGAGATTTGGAAAACACAGAGATGATTGCTAATTTAATTAGACAAACTATCCCAGATCTATCACGTGGGAATCAGGGATGAGCCCATAAGTCAATGAATGGGTGGATGGAAGGACGGATGGATGATGGATGAAAAGATGGCAGAGTCAGGCAGTTCAGGGTAGTTTGATTAGAAGAAAGATAGTCCTTTTACCCACGACGCAAGAAATTCATAAAGATTAGGCAGGCTATTTTACTTTAGTAAGAAACAATATGAAACTTTCTTTCACTCCTTGAAACCTTAGTGTCTCGGGGGCAGGGGAATTGACTTGGCATGTTTATCACCTTATTACTCATGGATGTTGCGAATTTTCAGTCAAAATCTCCACCATGAGGATCATTTCTGGGCCAAAGGTGAAGGGTAAAGGATATTACCATTTCTGTTCTGCTCCTTGGGTAAGCGAATGTGATGAATTATCTCCAGGGAGCACTGTATTTACCCACACGAGGCAAATTACAGCAGCCCTGCAAGTGTTAGAATGTGCTGCTACTGACAGCTGAGCATAATACAAAGTTTTCTTATCAAGGCAGATTTTACAGGATGTTTTGTGTGCGCCCCTCTCAAAGTATTAAATTTATTTGCCAAAATGAAACACAGTTCTCATGTTCACACCGTCTCATAGATGACTTAAATTTACTACATAAGCTGTGAAATAATGTAAAAGGCATCACTGGTATTACCTTCTAAACATTCCTTGAATTCATTCCTCCTTGACATCCATATTCCTCTACTTCTCACCTTAGGTCCTTGTAGCCTTTTTGTTCAATGATTCCATATACTCCCAGCCCCTATGACTGCAGAGAGGAACCACCCTGTAAGGACAGAAGTTGTCCAGTATCAGAAACTGCATAAAACTTCTCTGTCCCACACATCTATAGCTAACAGGTTCATTTTCCTTTGTTATTTTTTTGTAACTAAAGGAGATTGGCAAACCTATTTATTCAATCTTTCACTGAAAGTAAGGAATCTGGCCCTCAGTGAGGAATCTGAGCTATATGAACTACCATGAGGCAAAGATCAAGTTTCTGCCTCAGTTCTCACCATACTTGGGCAAAGAGGCTAGAAAATAGATGGGTTATAACCTAAGGTGGAAAGCACTCATATAAATGAAAAATCCTGGGTTTAATGGAAATATGATCTGCAGGACACTGAGCCTAGAGGTATGAGATTGTAAGACCCCAAGAGTAGAGACAATACTTACAGGGCAGCCACTTCATGGGACACTTGTGAAAACCTACAGGAAAGCAGCCTAATAATTACTTGTGGTCTGTGAAGTTGACTTTCCAATAGGACCGAACAGTGGTGAAGCCAACCCCCAAGGAAGTGTAGTTTGAGCTCTAAGACAAGTTGTGATTTTCAGCTTTGAAAACCCTACTACCGGCTCCTTTCCTCAAAGCCTCAGCCTACAGAGCCTAATCCCAGGCTCAGTTCCTCTCATCTCAGAGCTCACTTTATTTCAGAAACTTTATTCCCTTTGTTAATGTGTGATCTAGGGTTGCAAGAGTCTCTCCACCATCCCTGTCCAGCTGCGGAGGCCCTGGCTGGAAACGGATACTGCATGTGCTAATGAGCTCACTCTTGCACCCAGTACAGTTACTGAGTCTCGCCTGTGTCCAGGTGCTGTGGGGAAACCCAAGCAGGCCTGAACTGATAAAATAGACATGCTCTCTATCCTTGTGAAGCTCAGAGCAAGTGAGCAAACATAAAAAATGTGAATACTGTAGGAGTCAGTGGGTGCATTAAGAAATAATCACAAGATCTTATTAGAAGTTATTCTATGAAGAAGGTAGGTAAGAAGGCGTAGTGGGAGAGGATAGTGGAGTGGTGTCTAGTTAGACAGGGTGGCCAAGGGAAGTCTCTCTAAACAAAGAGCAGGGAAAAGGGACTGTGATGATGAGTAGATGAACAGGTGAAATCTAAGGTACCAGTGACTCAGGAAGTAAGGACAGATGTGGAAAGACCCTGAAGTGGAGGAGAGAGCAGTGTATTAGTCATGTTCTCCTTGCTGAGATGCACATGCTTTCCATGGCCAACTGGCTCCAAGGCACAGAGGAAGGGGCTTGGAGGAGAACTGCTCACTTCATGGTGACCAGGAAGGAGAGAAAGAAGGAGCAGGAGAGAGAGATGCACTCTTCCAGGTCACACTCCCAGTGACCACCTTTTCTGTTCAGACCTCACCTCTTAACAGTGCAGTTGGCTATAGATCCGTTGGAGGATTAACCCATCAGTGAGTACAGTGCTTGTATGACCCAATCACCCTCCAAGGGCCCTGCCTGCCTCTGAACTCCTGAGGCTTTGGAAGGACACTCTAGCTCTAAGCTGTCACAGGAACTAAGTGCACGTCATGGTGGATGGAGTATGGTGGCCCAGGTAGAAAAAGTACAAGGTTAAAAAGGAAGCAGAATCAGTGATCTCAGGTGTTGGGAGCTGCAGCTTGCTGCCACTGTCCTGTATCACACTCACAACTGTCAAATTTATATCACTAGCACCAGAAATGATAAAGACTCAAAATTCAAAGTGTGATTTCTACTAGGACATACCACTCACATCACTGTAAAGCTGAACAATCATAAATCAGACCATAGTAAGGGAGGTACTGCCTAGACTGACTGCCAAAAGGCCAAGGAGATTAAAGGTAAAAAAAAAAATCCAGTAGCTATAGCAGTGAGGTTACCATAGTAACTTGCAGAAGCAGTTTCATTGAAGAGGAGGTGAAGGGAGAAAGAGAGAATTGGGCTGAAGGCAGAGGTATGAGAAATTGGGAAGTAGATGGCATCAAAGTCAATTGAAGGGTTAATTGAGGTGCATGGGGGTTCCAACCATGACAAACTCACTCTTCCTGCTGCTGCTGCAAATACAATAAAATAGGATAAACCTTAGGAGACAGCATTTTCAGGCCTCAGCCAGGAGGAGGCATGAAAGCACAATTGCTAGGAAGACCTCACAAAGTCAGCTCAAGACATCCAACTTGAGAGCAATGGACTCACTGTGGTACAGAAAACTGACATCTGAGGGCCACTGAAGCACAGACCCAAGTTAGGGACAGCTAAAGGCACTGGAATCAGTGGTGCAGTTGGGAAGGAAGGAGCTGTGACTTCCAAGGTTATTGTAAGCAAGTCTCATGCCAGTCTTTTTCTCCAGCCTGGTGACTGACCACTGCTCCCCATCCAGTCCTGGCTTCTCTGCAGTGTCACATTGGAGCTTACAGACTCAGTCCATGTGTCACTCCTCATCCTTCCTTTGCCCTCTTCTGTGCACACTACACTCCCATGGTTATACCATACTGGGTAAATTTTTGGCTCATTTACTTTCCTCCCTGACTGTGAACCTCTTTTTAACCAGGTCTTTGTTTTGGCTGTTTCTTTATCTAGTACTGGTGCTATGACCATTAATCAAGATATGTCAACTTGAATGAATTAAGAAATGCCTAGCAGAATAGTAAAGCACAGTGTGGGTGTATCTGTGGATGACTGATATATAGGCCCACAAACAGGGGGAAGGGCACACCCTGTGTGTGGTTAGTTGGTGCCAGGCAGTAGGCTTGCATCCTGGACAGAATGAAAAGGGAAAGAAGGGAGCGTTCGCTGTCCTGAAGTGCTCCAGTCTTTGCCATTGCCTTTGGACATTTGTCTTCCTTTTCTTCAGCAGCCCAGTGCAGACTCACACTGGGAACTCTACAGTAGCATTCTAGGCCTTTGTCTTTGAACTAGAGCCCCTCACCCACTTGTTCTATGGTTTCCAACTTCCTGTTTGAGCTGCTCCTCCATCCTCCAGCTCTCCAGCACCCAGTTGCTCACTGTGGACTCTCCCACTTCATATCCTGTAAGCCTGCCTAGTAAACCCCTCGAGTAATTTATGCAGATATTTCCTACTTGATTCTGTTCCTTAAAAGTCCTAATAATATAGGCACCTGATAGATTTCCATGAACATTTGTTGAGTTCCTTGGCTCTTAAGGGGAAACCAAGAATAACACCTCACTGTGCTCTAGTGTTCAATAACTTATCATCTCCAAACACATATACTCAAGAAATATTTGTTAAATGGCAAGGAATAAACAAACAAAATTAGAAAAGCCATACTTAAGGAAAAGGACCAATTTCAACTTGTGTTAGATCTCTGATGTCTCTCTGAAAGGGTATTGGACACTGACTGACTGTTCAATAAATTCTTGTGAAACTGAGTGATTAGCAGGCAAATTTATGACCTCCAGATATAATCAAGATTTGATTCAACCTCAGCACATACCTGTGATCCCAGCATACTGAGAGGCTAAAGCAGGATGACCACAAATTTGAGCCCAGGTTAGGCGACCTAGTGACTTGGTGAGAACCTGTGTCAAAATCAAGTGGGCTTGGGACACAGCTCAGTGTGAAGGCCCTGGTTTCAGTTCCAGTACTGCAAAATATAGTTTCATATCTGCATCACTGAGGTGTGAGCACGAGATGAAAACGACACTGACAGTTGCTGTGAGGGCTCTGTGGGTGCAGCCCGCTGAGGAGCTAGTGTATTCACAATGTGGGCAGGACAGTCCGGGTGTCCTTGCTCATGGGAGAATCCAGAGCAATTTTCTCATTCTCTTGGGAAGTTCCTTGAGTTTTCTTCTTTTGGATAGAGTCCGTTAATGCGCATGCTGATTTGGTCCAATCAGCGGTGCACGGATGACACTAGCTTTCAAGGCTTTATGGTAAATTTTAATAGGGTTGTTACAGAATTCATTCTATGTCTGGCTCCACCAGGAGTTTAGATGAAAGTGAAATATCTTATGCTTGGCACTGATAGAGAAGTCTTATGTGACAAAACGACAGTCTGCCAAATTCTCCCTTGAGATGAAACTTTGTGCTCTTGCGAGATCCCCTTCTCTCCTCAAAGGATGAGCTATTCATGATCCAAACCCTAGAGTCCCCACCTTCCAAGAATCCCAGTTACTCTCAGTAATGGGGGATAGCATTCACTAAGGCAGCAATATTCAGGGCAAGCTCTTTTCCGACTGAGACTTAGCACAAGTTCCTAGCATAGCTTCCATGGATATTTTGAAGACATAGTTTAACTCCCTATGTGGTCTGCTTACAGGATATTTCTGTATCATGGCACAGAGCCAAGACTTGGGAGTCAGGTGACCCAGGATGGAATGGCAGCTCAGGTTCTTGTATTCTTGAGCAGGTAATCTTCTCTCCAAGCCTCAATTTGTTCACTGGCAAGGTGGAGGAGGAAGATAATGCCTGTCTCCTAAGGTGGTGTAAGGGTTCAATCATACGCAATATTTCATTGTTATTATTTTACTTCCAGAACATTACAGTGCCAGACTGGTGGCTTCACCAGTATTGATGGGTTAAATTTTATTTAAAGCGTAAGCAATTTCTGACTTAAAAGCTGGAGTTTTTCCAAGTCTAAATGCATCTTCCCATATAAAGTTATATGTTGTGGTTTGACTGCAGTTTAGTACTAGAATCCAATTTAGTATGTAAGATTGCTAAAATACTGTACATTTGCAGTGGAGATGCACATAGGATAAAATCAGTCATTATGCAAAATAAGAGAACATGGACTAAAAACAGTTTTAAATTTACTTTGAATGTGTTTGAGGAAAAGTAGATTTAATTTACGGAAGATGAAGAAGCAGAGAACTGTAGGAGCGGCTCTTCAGGGAAACCTTTGTGTATTTCCCGGGTACTCTGGGCGTCAAGGTGTGCTGCTTAATTCTGTTTGATTCCCATCAAACCTTAACCACCTTCTTTGATACAGGTATCTTATTAGCATCAACCTTTTATTTATCGGTGATGGCATATGTTTATTTTAGCCCCAAAATGGCAGAGTTAAATTGTTAATTCTCAAGACGTAGGGAACTGATGAAAAGGATCATGGGGAGGAACAAAACATAAACAGACTTTACAATAACTCAGGATAAGTTAAAAAAAAAAAAAGAACGGGAAGTAGAAGAACCTAAAACTAGTTATGCATGTGTGAACATGTGGCAATTCTACTGTCACAGAAGAGGAACACAACACATGGGCTTTCTATGAGGGGCAAGTGGCAGAGTGGGACAGGGGACTTTGACCAGAGAGCTCCCATGGCTGCTGTCCGGTGGAGTACCAACCCCAAGAGCTTAGTGTCCCCTCTGAAGACAAGCTGAAGAGAGGAGGCTGGGTGACCTTGGGAAGTCACTTCGACTTCCTAGATTTCAGTGTTCTCATCTATAGAATGAGAGAGTAGGATTAGACACTATATTGGAAATTTCAGTGTAACATTTTAAAATTTTGAGTACCTGGTAACTTCTTACCCACTACCACTGTTTCCAGCTAAGCAAAAGCTAACATCATAGACCTTGCTTGAGAAACTCCAAATGATTGCTCACCCTCACCCCTAAAAATGCTTCCTCCTTATGCATCAGCATGACAACTGAGGAGGGGTGCTGCCTTTCATCTAACGGGGATGTTTCAGAGCAGTACCTAAAGGTGGAGGATTCAGTTTTCAGAAAATAGCAATATATTTGGAACCTTTCCTGGAAAAAAAGATCTAAGGGAAAAATTCCCAAAGAATAGGAAAGAAAGGCCAACTTTCTTTTTACGTATAAATGCAGCTCATATTCTACATGACAAACTGCTGCTTTTAGGAGTGTACTATCAAGGGAAAATTCAATAGGAACATATAATGAATTCATTAAATTTATATGCTCTTATCAATGGATATAGTTTTAAAAATCCAGCACATCGTTGCAAAATACATCATCTTTGTAAAATGTTATAAAGATTTTAAAATCTCATTTATGCAGATAGGTGTGGATTTGAAGCTCCACCTGAAAAGACATTATACCAGAAATTAGGGTAGGGCTTAGTGACTAGTTTCACCACTAAACTGAGCTCTGACTCATAAGATGAATCAGTTAGTGTGGACGTTAGGAGTATAGTTTTGCAGAATTATGAAGAGGAATTGGAATTTTTAGACTGGCTAGGTTAAAGTCAAATGTGCCACAGGGCTTACATGTCAAAGTGTGATGATTAAAAACTTCTAGGGCTACATTCAAAGGCATAAAATTTACTTCTGTGAGGTACATATTTTCTTCCTGAAAGGCACAATAAAAAGATTACTGCTGGGCATGATGATGAATGACTGAAATCCTAGTTACTTGAGAGACAGAGATAGGAGGATTACAAATTCAAGACCACTCTGGGTAACTCAGTGAGCCACTGTCTCATAAATTATTTTTTAAAGGAATGAACATTTGCTTAGAATGCATGAGGCCCTGAATTCAATACCCAAGGCCAGGAAAAAGATTCTTGTCCTTTCCAGTGGAATATTTGGACAATCTCATGAGAAAACTGACCTATCTACCTTCTAGGGAAGCAGAAGGATGGATGGGCTAATTATGCCTCTACTGCAGTTGGATATTTCTCCCTGCCTCATTCCTTAGCTGTGCAGTCTGGCTGCTCATTCTGAATGACGTTCTTTCCTTTCCTATTCCCTTCACTGGCTGCTTTGCACCATCCTTGCTTCCTTGCTCCTCTTTATCCATCTGTCCCTCTGTCCCAACCTGCTCAGGCTCAATCTCATTGCCCCTTGCACAAGGACTAAGTTCCCTTTTGCTCATTTATTTATTTGTGACACTAAGAATTGAACCCAAGGCCTTCGCATTGAACCACATCTTCCTTCCTCTCTCTCTCTCTCTCTCTCTCTCTCTCTCTCTCTCTCTCTCTCTCTCTCTCTCGACAAGGTCTTGCTAAATCACTAAGTTAGCCAGGCTGGGCTTGAAATTGCTCTCTTCTTACCTCAGCCTCCCAGAGCACTGGGGTTACAGGTGCACCACCACATCCAGCTTCAGCTTTGCATATTTGACTTTTAAAACTCTTGTCATGTATATATATCAGTGGTTATTCTTTACAACTCATGGAAAGGTGGATGGGCTCTGGTAGGGGCTCTTTATCTGAGGTCTAAGGCTATCCAGGGCCTCCAGGAGGTTCCTAAACCCTGTGAGACCTGTGTAGGTGCAAATTACTAGGGAGACGGTTCATAAATTTAACTGTGTACTCAACAAGGAGTATATGTCCCTCCAGAATTCAAAAACTATCTCTTGGTAGCATGCAGTAAGTGCTACAAAGACTCTTGGAATTGAATAGACCTTTAGAGATTGTCTAGATTAAATTAACAGAAACATAAATTAGTCTACTTGTATATTAGGAAATGTAGGTACAATTGATGGTATTCAAATGAATATGTTCCCTAGGCAAAAATATAAAACTATGGCAATAAGATTTTGATTAACATACAGTTGATTTAAGGGAGAAATTTGTTTCTTTCTTTTTTTTAGGGAGAAATTTAAAACAGTAAAGAAAGATAACCAGTAGAGCAATGTTTCTAAGAAAGTGTGGAGGGTTTTTTCCTTAAAAAGTTTTAAAGAAAAATAGGAGGTTTTATCCACTATGTGTAGTTTCTCTGCTAAAGGAAATAGACGATGTGACACAACAGTCCTCAGACACTCCCACTCCTTCTCTGTCCTCGCCTATACTAATGTTTCTGGCAAACAAAATCACAAGCCCATCCAAAGGAAAACGCAGCATATGGTTTGAATGTAAAATCCACAGTTGGAAAAATAGTGTGTTCATTTCTCCAGCACTGCCAACTAGACGTAGTGGAAGACTCCAGGCCCTGTAACTTGTTTTAGAATGGGCGTAAAGCTCATTAAGTGGATGCGAGTACTTCACATCTAATGATCATTTAGACGGAGTGCAGACTGGAGTTTAGCTCTGCAGTCTCAAAATTAGATCTGACAAATTCATTTAGAGAAACAAGACTGAGGAATAATGCCTTTCGTGTCAGTTTGCTGCTTCAGAGTGCTCATCTGCATATCAAATACAGCAGTTCATGTGCTGTCTAGCAACAGCATTAATACCTTCAATTAGATCTAAGCAGACTGTTGTTAGCTAATTGTTCTTAGGATTACATCTACTTTAAATAATTTAACTGTTGATTTACTTTTTAAAGAAGCATTATTTAGTGAAAACTTTAAGTCTGTTGCTTCATGAGCCTTTCCTAGATTGCCTTGTTTGGTTTTTATTCATCACAGAAATATGAATGACATATGGAGGACCCACGGAGTTAATACCCTAGCACTTACTCTTCTGGGTAAGTATGTTCTCAGTAAAAGTAAGTCTAAAATATTCCTTCATCGAGTAAAGACATCATCAACTTATAAAATGTAATGCTTAAACTAATAAGGTGGATAATTTCAATTCCTTTTCTCTTAACAAATACTTTTGGTACATTAGTCTATAAGATCAGCCTTAATTTGTCAGTGTCTTGTCCACGGCGATACCACCCTGAACGCGCCCGGTCTCATCGAATTTGTCAGTTACGTTGTTATTTTCCTCTTCATCTTTTAGGGTTAGAGTCAACCCACGCTTACTCGAAATGTCTGTGGGAGTGACAAGGATCTTAACATTAAGAAAAACATACATTTTATTAGATTTCTTTGGTGTAACAGGATTTGTTCAAATGCTGGACTTGGAGTATTTTTTACTTTATGTCTTTCATTTTCTACATTATTGAAAAACAGCAGCTAAAGAAATGATTGAAGTATTGCAAAAGTAATAAATAGAAGCCTCTGTAATAAGAATATAATAATAATAATAATAATTAATAATAATAGGAGAATTCTGGCTTTTAATGATTTGATACCCAAAGCAGTGAGCTCTAAGAAATTTAAAAATTGTTTCTCTTTCGAGGGCGCTGACAGATTTCCCTAAAATTTCACCTCCAAATTGCCAGCAGTATAAAGAAAAGCCATGTTTAAGCAACGGGTTACTTCAGCGATGTGTCTGGATTTTCAATGGGGAGAAACGAGGCATAGTCACAGTGTGCACAGCGCATGCTCCAGCCCCAAAAAGTCCAGCCAGCCAGGAAACCAGCGTTTACTATGGGCATGGGCGCTGTGTTCAGGGACACTTAGGATGCCAAGGATGTCCTGTGGAGGGAGCCTCTTCATCTTCTGTTGTGAAAAAATTTTTTTCAGAAAATACTGAGTTCAGTGTGTCAGTCACATGGGACGCCTGGGGTACGTTGTAACTTGGACAAAAGGTGATTTGTTTGTATCATATGAAAAGGTTAAAATCTTTCCATGTATAGAAAAGACAGAATTTTCTAATTTAGGGACTGCAGGAATTATCATACTGTATATAGCCATCAGTGTACTTGCGACACATAAGCAGACATTGCTAGGCGTGTGGAAACCCCAGCTGCAGCCCAGGAATCCAGCTCAGAGAGGAGGCCATCCTGTATGTCGTATAGTTGAAATCATACAGCATGCAGCCTTTGCAGACCGGCTACTTTCACTCAGTAATGTATATTTTAGTTTCTACGTTATTTTACACCATGATAGCTCCTTTCTTTTTAACACTGAGTAATAGTCTCTCGTCTGAGTATACCACAATTTATTTGTCCTTTTGAGGGAATTTGGCACTTTCAAATAGGACTGCTATAAACATCCCTGAATATGTTTCCAGGTAGGCATAAGTTTTCAAACCTGGGGGTGAATCTAAGGAGTACCGCATGGAAAGAACATGGCTGCTTTTGTGTTGTGTGTTCGGTTCTTTTAGAAGCTGCCGGACTTCCTTCCAAAGGTCTCTCACCATTTGCAAGTCCTTCACAACAAGGAAGAGTTCCAGCCGCTCTCCCACCTTACTGGCACTTGACATGGATAGTGTTCCGGATTTGGGCCATTGTGATGGGTGGGTAGTAATTATCTCACTGTTTTAAATTGTTCTGCTCCAAGGATGTGTAATGTGGAAGAATGCCACCGGGAATGTCTGCTGATTTTATTTGAGCTTTGAAAACGATCACTGAGGCAAATGCATGCAGAGTGGCCTGGCAGGGAGGGGAGCATTCAAGTGAGCCAGGGTGCTGGGTTTGGCCAAAGTGGTGGGCTAGAAATGAGAACAAATAGCTAGAATAGTTTTAGAGCTGGACACACCAACATTTTGTAATGGATTGTCCAGTTCAAGGCGGGAGAGGAGTGGAGAGAAGGCTAGGGAGAGAATGGGTTAAGAGAGAAAGGCGAACGCCCACTCTTGGGGCTTGTTTAACTGCATATTGGTGTTCTTTACCAGCAGTAGAGGAAGGACAAAAATCGCAGCAGCATGACCCTTTGGAGTGTGGAAAGGGGTCAGAGGGAGGCTAGGGGACCCATTTTAGATGTGTTAAGTTTGAGGAATTTGAGATAACTGAGTATAGATGTCAGAGGTGCTAAAAAATAACGCTGAACTGGAAAAATATGAGAATTGTTAACTGAAGATGTTTTAATAGCCATGTGTTTGGGTGACATCAACTAACACGCAGAAAAAGAGCCAGTAAGGACTGAGCCCAAGACCTCAAGCACTTGGAGAAAAGGTTGGAATGGAGCCAGTAAAGGAGACTGGGGCTTAACGAATAAGCATCTGTGAAACCCAAACTGAAGAAGGCCGCAAGGATAGTACTTCAATATGCTTCATTTGTAATGCCACAAGAAATTATTTCGCAGGAATTATGAATATATTCTTGGAAGCTAATGAGCTGTTTTGACTTCTAAGAACAAATTTAAATAAGTCAGAAAAATTGCATCAAATAATTTATGCCAGTGTATGCAATTACACCACCACATGGCATCTAAAATCCATTCCCTGCTTCTCACAGCATGTGTAATACTAGCAGAGCAAGAGAAGATGGAACCTTCACCAAGAGCCTTCCGGCTGCCCCAGGTGAGTTAAGGCAGGTTTTAACTTCCACGTAGGATCATATCATGGATTTTCTCAAGTAGGTTTGCATGCTTAACAGATGCTTCAAGAAAATTATCCACCATTACTATGCTTAGTGAAAAAAATTAGACACAGGAGGTTAAAGTCACATGGGTTTTCTTATTTGAGAACCCAAGACATAAACAATCTGAAGAGCAAAACAAAATACAGATGATAGAAAACAGAAATGGGCTTTGTGGAGATGGGAAGGAGTTTGGGGGTGGAAGAAGTAGGAGAGAAAGGAGAGGAAGTAAAAGGACCAAGGTGTGATAGGTACCTGTACCATTTCTCCACAATGAATGCATTTATTACGCATCACAAATACATACCAATAAGAAAAGAGAGAAAAAATAAAATTATTCAGAGCTTCCAGAGCAAACCTCAATGACTGCTTCACAATTAGACAACCCAAGACAGTAGGAGAGCAGGATTTAGGCACAGCAACCCTGCACAAACACATCCACGCCGAAAATCAGCTGCCCCCTTCAGGTAGGAGAGAGAACAGCTCCACAAACAAAACAAAAAGTGTCAGTACGTTGAATTTATTTTCTACATATTTTAAAAACTTACTTTATTCTCTAGATTGTAGGAACTACATTGAAATATCATTCTCAGCAGCTCCCCTCTTTGTGTAGCTTATAATGCATTTGCAGGCTGACAACTCAGGAGAACAACTTACATATCATATGTCGTATTACCCTTTAGTTAATCTGTGTGACAGTTACTATTTTAACAGACAAGGAAACCGAAGCTCAAAAAAGTTGATCAAAGTAATTTTTCACAAGGCCAATTGTTTTCCAAATATTTCTCCAATGATGGTTTCAGAATCATGTATCAATCATATATTAAGCACTTAGTATGGGGTCAGACAGGGTGCTAGGATCTGAAATAGTGAAAATACCTTAGCTAATAATTGCTGATTCATGGCATTGGCAGATAAAATCTCATATAATATGCAGAAGAGACTTAGACTAAACTTGTTTTTTATCTGATTTGAACTTAACTGAGCATTCTTTATAAAATTTATTTGTAAAATCTGGCAACCCTACGTGTTACTGGAACCTTTCTTGTGAACCACCAGGCTAACAGAGCCCTCAATCTTATTTTTATGTTACATAAAGTAGCTCCAAATGTTTCATTTTCCAGAAAAGTTATATCTACCAACAAAATGCAAAACACAAACTGGTGTTCATTAACCACAGCATAACCATACAACAAATTACAAGCCTCTAGCCGATGGCCCTTTCATCCCTTAATTCAGCATGTATATGATTGTGTCAACTTGAATAAGAAACACCCAACTAAATTGGCTCAGCATAGTTCTGGGTGCGGAAGACCCACCCTGAGGAGAAATATCACAGAATAGTATAAAAGGGAAATGGAGAAGGAAGGCTGGTTCTGTTTCTTTGGAGGAGCTCCAGCCTTCGCCCTCACCCTGAATGTCCTCTCCTGGCTCCCAGTGGAGACTCCTCAGCCTCCAGCATAGACCCATCGGCTTCCTGATATGGACTCACTTGGGACTCTGCCATGAGCTCCAGGCCTGCAACTGGATCTTTTGGATCTCTAGGGCCCATATAGACCTTTTGCAGTCTTCCGCACCTAACTCTGTGGGCTGCCACTGTAACCCAATCCATAAACTGCTATATATATGTATGTCTTGCATTAAATCTGTTTCTCTAGTAAGCACTGACTGATCTAATGAGTCTTTTTTGGTTTACACCAAGAGCTTTGTCTATACAAGCTCATCGGACCTTTGATAGAGCAAGTAATATTAACTTCAGTTCACGGTGGGGAAAACCAAAGCTCACAGAGGCCAAGTGACTTGCTTGTGTATAAATATTAAACCATGAGGCTCTGAAATGAGACATTAGATTTCCAGCTTCCATGCATTCTCTGTAGGGTGCTGGATGCTGATGGCAATACTAACTGCTAAGGGAGGACCCTAAAATTGAACTCCTCCCCCCACAGTTTTGAATGAAGCCACAGTGGAAGAGAACAATGTAAAAGGTGTCAAGTTTCCCTCAGACCCTAAAGTCAGGAAGCGTCACCTAACCCCACCCACAGAAGCAAGCCTACAGCTGTGCTGAGCTGGGGCACCCTTGCTGTCTTGTCCCTGTGGTGTGCAGGGAGTATGCTTCTCTGTCACTTTAGGTGGGGGACAATAAGACAATCACTTGGGGCATTTGGTATGTGCCATTAGGTTAGCAGTTCATAAGTGCTACAGGAGAAATCAAAGGTGGAAATTATGTGGATCTGATAGCAGAGAATAAAGAACAGGACTGGGAACAAGTAGCCATTCTTTCGATGACTAGGAATGTGTTGGGGATCAGCAAGAGGCTTGGGCTGTGGTCTTCAAAGGGATCCTGACCAAGACGACCAGGCAGAAGGGGAAATAGGAAGCCAGGAAGTGAGGGTGGGAGGCATCACTGCTGTGTAGGAGAGGCAAGTTCTGGGAATCGTTTGGAGCACTTTCTGTCTACTAACCCTAACTGTCGTCATAGCCCTATGAACTAACTACTATGATTACCCCACTTTATAGACAAAGAAATGAAAGCGCACATGTCAGTGAAATCTCATGGTATTGGAGCTGAACTGTGAGCTGAAGCGGTGTAACACCAGAGACAGGCCTTAGGTGCTACTGATTCTGTCAGGTCCTTAGTTTAGGTAATGTTCTCACAATCCTATTATTGGTCTGTGCTTATTTTGCTGGGATCAAAAGAGTATGGGGTGAAAAACTTTCAGACAATTTGATATTGTCAAGGAACACACAACAATGAACTTCTCCTTTTCTTGGTTTTGCACTGCCACATGCTAAGGAAGGAGATATCATATGTGTTTTATTCTCAGGTATGAACCATACTCTCTGTCCCCTACCCCCACAGGCTCTAGAGATCACTTCAGAAATAGTAGAAACAGTGGAAGACAAGACGGTGTGCACGGTAGAAATACCGAATCTGATGTCAAGTCTCTGGCTGTAACTTTCTTACATTTAGTTACTGGTAGTAGGTACGTAGTGAGAAATGAAGAGACAATGAACAAAAAAAAATTGACTCTCACTAGTATAATCAAACTTTTAGCTTATTAAAAGCCCGCAACCCTAGACATTTTACATGGAGGCATATGTAAACATACAAACACATAAAATGGAATTCTCCTCAAAGAGGGTTTTGCCTAGGACTACTGTACTGAAAGAAGTATCAATCTTTCAAGCTAATTAATGTGTTAAAAGTCACTTCTAAAAGGACTGACCACCATGGATTATATCATGTTATATATTCTAAATTACTGCTTTCGTTGAATTTAATGTGATCTTTCTTAAAAGCACTTCATGGGAGATGAAGGCATGAAGCCAATTGGTCGGTGCTTTTAAGAACAAAGTAGAACTGAAGTTAGTGTCAGCCTTCCTGATATGAGAAACTAGCTGGCAGAGAAAGGCCAGGGGCCAGCCCCTGTCTCACTCACACCCCTTCTTCTGGACGATGGCCATGTTTCCCACAAGGAAACCTCTTGTCCCACTCCAGGTTGGTATCGTTTAGATGAACCTGAAAGTCTTTCCTCAGGCCCATGAATCAGAATGAGCCCAACATTGACCAACGTCTATTCT
Organism: Dinomys branickii; assembly: GCA_004027595.1. Taxonomy (NCBI): domain Eukaryota; kingdom Metazoa; phylum Chordata; class Mammalia; order Rodentia; family Dinomyidae; genus Dinomys; species Dinomys branickii. Next base: position 739 of record PVLD010029006.1, on the reverse strand, counting down.
GTACATCAGACACACAAGAGTTCAGATAAACTAGCGAGAGCTGACCCAGGACTTCAGCTGGAATCACATGGGAAAGGGACTGTTCAATTGCTCCACTTGTCAAATTGGTGGGAAGTGTTATCTAGCTGTTCCCCCCATGGCCTCATGCATTCATCGGTGAGGAGTATCAAACCTGGCTGGATTAGGGTGTGTAAATATGGGTTAAGGGTATGATGCTGGGATTAAAGGAAGCCCCAATCTGGGGGTGGCACCAGTCAATAGGTTTATAGCTTGGATGGGACATAGAGTAGATCTTTGACTTATGAACTCAGTTACTTCACAAGGGCTGGTTGTAATTCAAGGTAGTTGTGAATCAAGGCTATCTTTCCATAAGAAATGATAGGGATATCCATAATGCATTCCAAACTCCCCAAAGTACCCCTTAACTAAGCTTTTCATAATGAAAAGGGTTGTATAAGGTACATAATTTACCAGAAGCATCAATAATTGTCCTAATGTATTCACTAAAAAGTTATAAAATGTGCCTAGTTGACAAGAAACAATAATTTCTTTTTTTTTTTTATTTTAGAAACATAAAAGTACAAAAACATATTGACAAACAGACACCCATTATCATAGAAAATAGTACAATCACAACTAATCTATAGACAAGGTGATATGGTCTCAACAGTAGTTGTTGCTTTATCCATTGATATCTTCGAATTGTAGATGTATGGACCCATATACAGACATGCAAATT
>PVLD010029005.1:0-18617 GCA_004027595.1 Dinomys branickii | reverse complement strand
AAATTTGCATGTCTGTATATGGGTCCATACATCTACAATTCGAAGATATCAATGGATAAAGCAACAACTACTGTTGAGACCATATCACCTTGTCTATAGATTAGTTGTGATTGTACTATTTTCTATGATAATGGGTGTCTGTTTGTCAATATGTTTTTGTACTTTTATGTTTCTAAAAGAAAAAAAAAAAGAAAAAAAATAAAATTTAGACTTCTAATTAATTCAGTGAATTCATAGACATTCATTGGATATACTCATCACTTACAAGTGAGATAAAGAAGTGAAGCATTAATTATTAATCATCATTTTTTGTTTATATGTCTGTACCTTATTTTTATGTGCTGCAGAAAGGCAATATATATATAATTTGAGTATGTTAATGAGTGTGTTCTCTTCTGTTGTTGTATTTTTTTTCTTTCTATTAATATAGGGTCTGATTTGACCTCGCCATGTAGCCCAGGCTCGCCCCTGGCCTTGAACTTGTTGCAGTCATCCTGTCTCAGCTTTCCAAGTGTTGGATTATAGGTGTACACCACCACGCTCAGCTTGCTACTGTATTGTAAGGGATGTATATGGTTACAGGAAACTGAAACTGTAAAGTCTGCTGATGTACTGTGTGATTTACAATGCACAGCGATCAGCCTCCTAATATTTTTCTAGAGAACAGAAGTTATTGTAGCTAAAAGCCGTCATCAATGCAAATGAACACACTTCCATTAAGAGCAGTATTCACGCAGGCACAGCTTTGTATGTAAAGTGGGTAGGATGTATTTTATTGTTAATGAAAACAGAATGCAGTTTGATCTTAAAGTAAAATGACTTGTTATTAGAGAAAGAGAAAGAGGAAAGAATAAGAACAAATCTGAATGTACATAAAAACTTGAAGATTTATGGATGGGAAAATTTATTTATTGTGGCCAAAGCGAGCTAAGACACGATGGGTTTGCTTATGAGAGTGCTGGAAGAACTCTAATATGAAATATTAAACATATAAAAAGAAAATTTGTTCTTTTGTTAAAAATGATAAAATTTTCTTAGGTCATTGGTTTCATCTTAATATAAGGTTATAAAATGATATTCTTTTTCTCTCTGTGTAATCTGATTAGATGGCAAAGATTTGGTCTTAACAAAACAACAAAACAACCTGTTTTATGTTCATTTTATTATATTCTTGATGACTTATGAAAAAGTTTTCTCAGTTAGGAAAGAAGTAAGATTCTTGATAATCATGTTATCTTCTATGTTATTTTTTCTATGTTTATTTTCAAATATTTTATTCTCACTTTGAAATGAAGGATACAGTATTATCTCTTGGGCACCCATGGTCCAATTCTTTTCTTAGGTGTTCCAATCTCCTAACAACTTTTGAATTTTGCCTTTCAAAATCTAGATCATACATATATATATAAAACCTAAATCCTAAATGACTTCTTTTACACCTAAAAGCATATTTGAGATTTCTTAGGGGGTATGATTGAAAACCACAAAGGATTTAGTATTTTACCTTGCAAAAGGTGAGCTAGAAATAATGCTTATTTGGTATGTTACTATTGATGAACCACAAAGAGTTATTAAACTAGTACAGATGCTTTCTCTAGGTTGTTTGTATGGGTAATGTTATTAATACAGATATTTTCGAATCACAAGCTGGTTGTGATTCCTAGAGATGTATCAATGCTCTTGCTAAGTGACATGTTTCTCCTTATCACAGTCCTGCTGCTTTAGTTGTTACTAAAATTGCATTAGTCAGCTTTCTGTTACTGTGACAAAATGCCTAAGGTAACTTACAAGGAAGAAAGGTTACTTTGGCTCAGAGTTTAAGAAATTTCAGTCTATAGTTGTTTGGCCTTGTTTCCCTTGGGCCTGTGGCAGCATAGAATATCACTGCAGGAACACTTGGCAGAGCAGGCCTGTTTACTTCATAGCAGCCAGTAAGCAAAAAGGGAGAGAGGAAAGGGCCAGGGTCTCAACATCCCCTTCAAGGGCAGCTTCTAGGGCCCTGATGACCTCTACTAGGCCCCATCTCTTAAAGAGGCCAATGCCTTATGGGGATATTTCAGATATATATTTAGTGTAAATTATAAGTTCAGTTATTTTTTATTTTTTAAAATTTTTGGAGAAAGGATCTTGCCATGCAATTCAGGGTGCGCTTGAACTCATTCTGTACCCCAAGCTGGCCTCAAACTCATGGCAACCCTCTCACCTCAGCCACCCAAGTACTGGGATTACAGGCATACACCCCCACTTTGAATTTTACTTTTTAAATTTAAATCTAGCATCTTCTATGCCAGTCGTTTTCAAATGAAAATGTTTTTAACTTATGGAGTTATATTTAGCATACACAGCCATTTGGGCCTTACTTCTGGCTTAGAGATTCTCCTTACTTGGTATTCTTGATACACTGTTGGTGTTTTCTGTTACTATGATAGGTGCCCTCATGCTATATTATGTTGCAGTATTATAATACATTAAATTTGAAGTGTTTTTTTCTTTATCTCTTTCTTACCTTTTGTGTACTGGAAACTGAACCCAGGACCTTTGCATCAGGTTATATCCTCAAATGCCCCATTTTATTATTTTTTGAGATGGGATCTTATTAAATAGATAAATTACTTAGGCTATGCTTGAACTTACAATCCTTCTGCCTCAGCTTTTAAGAGTATGAGGATTATAGGCATGCATTACCATGCCTGGCATGGTGATTTTTTTTCTTGGTAAATATTATGTTCATCTGTTTTTATAAATCAGATATAATACCCACTTTTCTTTAGAAACAGGGTTAATCACCATATTTGTAGATATTTTGTTTAAACTTTTAAAAGTTGACTTTTACCTTGTTTGCATAAAAACAAATTCTCTTCTTAGTTTCATTTTTTCTTGTGTGAAATCTCATTAGATCTTTCAGTTTTGAAAATTACGTAAATTATGTTTTGTCTGGTGGAGACTTAATTGGTTATCTTTGTACCTTCCTGGCAAACATTAGATTGGCTCTTGTTACCTTGACCAAATTGTTAATTGGTACCAAATTTCCACCCCTCCCATTTTCTTTAGTATCTTGTTACCCTCCTTGAAACTAACTTTTCCAATTTTTTACCCTTTATGGACTCCATATGATGGATACCTACAATCTGGCTGTTCCAATTCCTGCTGTGACTCTAGCTTACTTGCAACAGGTTCTTTCTCCTGGGGTCTGAAGAAACCTTGCAAGCCAAAGCCCAACAACTTGATACCAACTTTCAAGGGCTCCCCATTTCAGCAGACTGCACATGGGCCCAAGTTCTCCCAATGTAATTGGCCAAAGGAAGGCCATTGAAATGTCCATGTCAATTGGGAAGTAACCAAGAGAGGAGACGGCATCACCACATGGTCAGCATTTGAGCAGGAGTTCAAGAAACCCAAAGAAGCCAGGCATGGTGATGCATGCTTATAATCCCAGCCCTCTCAGAGGGTGAGGCAGGAGGACTGTAAATTTCAGTTCAGCCTGGGAAGTTTAGCAACTTAGCAAGATCCTGTCTGAAAGAAAAAGAGAAGGAGAGAGAGAGTGAGACAGACAGACAGACAAAGAGACAGAGAGGCAGAGACAGAGACACAGGGAGAGAGACAAAGAGAGAGAGAAGCAAAGAAAGAATAAACTCAGTATGAAAGCCCTGGATTCAATCTTTATACTGAAAAGGAAAGAAAGAAAAAGAAAGAAAGAAAGAAAGAAAGAAAAAAGGAGAGAACAAAAAAGAAACCCAAAGAGCACTGCTTAACCACAGAGTTGCCTCAACAACCTCTTGAAATCCATTGAATTGGTTTCCCTTAGGTCCAATTCCTAGCTCTTTACTTAAATCCAACTGTCCACATTAATCCTTCTCTTTTTTGTTTTTAGGCATCCCTCTTTCAAGACTCCTGCCCTCCAGAATGCTAAAGCAAGGGATGTATGTTATGATCTTTCAATATATGTTGCAATGAGCTTTACAGAAACAACACTGACAAGACTCCTAGTAGACTATGTCTCAGGCCTGCTCTTCCCTCTCTGGAGGTTTATGAGCACTTTAGAGTTGTTAAGTAGTGAATAAGATGTGACAATGCGGAACTTTTCTTTTCCGAGTCTTGTGCTCCCTGGAAGCTGTAATAGTTAAGAAATCTCTTGCACACCTTCGTGTCTTGGAAGGAGCTAATCACAAAGAGCCACCCTGCCCTTGCCTGTCCTGAGACAGACCCATGTCTATCCTTCTCTTGACTCCTCTAAGGCTGAAGGATGTCCCCTTTATTTATTTGTACAGTATTATGTTTTAGATCTAAAATAGACTTCAAAAGCCTCCTGTGTGCAGAGATTGGGCTTTGGAAAATTATTGGGTCGTGGGGTGCACTATTGCTGCTAGAGGGTGGGTCCTTGTTGGATGAAGTGGGTCACTGGAGGTGTGACCAGGAAGGGTCTCTCTTCCCTAGCTCCTCCTTCTTTCTCTCTGCTTTCTAATCACCAAGACATGAGCAGCTTTCCTCTGCCAGATCCTTCCGCCATTCCCTTTGTGCCTTGGAGCCAGGCTACCATAGACTGAAAATGTGACCCAAAGTAAACCTCTCCTCCTTTAAGTTGTGGGAGTCTGGTATTTTGTCCCAGGGATGAGAGAGTGACTAAGACAATTTGCTTGTGTAAAATCTCGGATTCCCTGTTCCCTCTGAGACGTTCCTTATTAAGGGACATTCTCTTTATTGTTACCATCTTAATAAAGTCATATCTTCAATTGTCTGATGTATTTTGCTTTCCTTACCTTTTTTCCTCTCATTTCTATAGCTGGGTCCAATTTTCTCCTCTTTGAGTCTTAGTTTATTCTTTACCCAAGGACCATTGTTTCTTCTCAGCGATGTGCTGATGAAATAAGATAATAATGGCAAAGGTTCAGTTTGCCCATGCTAAGTGTTCAATTAATTTTAGTCCCTCCCCTGAGTGGGAAAGAGTGGGAGCCTGTGAAAACAGGGGTGCAGCAATATAACTGTATCTCCAGAGGTGGGATCACTTGGTATGGACAGAAACTATGTCACTGATATGTGTTATAAGTGCCTTTTCCTTCTGAGAAGTAGGTTCCTATTCCATTTGGGATTGCATGTGGGATAGCAGAGAGCCTGTTACACATTAACACTGAGATTCTCCAAAAGATAATGTGCCTTTGCAAACCAATGGCAAAGCTCAACTCAAATAATAGCCCCCACCTACCCTGAGAGGCTGGATGGGAGCAGGCCCTCATGGTGGATTTACTATTTCAGGGAGCTCCTGGCAATTGTCAGGAGAGGCTGCCAGGCGTGTAGGCCACATTCAGACCTCAGGTCCAAAGAACACAGGTGAAGAGTGAAGTTCCTAATGGTGGGTGGGAGGAAGCCCTGTCAAGTCAGTTAGCAGTGACTGATAGCTGCTACGCACACTTCAAGACTACAGGAAAGGAGAAGAGCTGGAGACTATGAGCATTACACAGCCATTCACAGGTAAAAGAATGAAGTCACAACTTGATAATTCAATTGGAAACTGAAGTTGCCACGGTTAGCATTTATGGCATACCGGTTTTAGATACACAAATGCAAAGTAATCAGAAAAATGTTTGCTCCTGAAAACTGATCACACTGGTGCTTTGCATTAAGCTGTAATCAGCATGAATGTAAAATAAGAAAATTCTCAAAACCTGAAGACTGTAAAATTGGAGAAAGGAACATCATGTTTGGAGATCTTAACAAAAATTTTCTAGACAATTTGTGGCTTCCTGTTAGCCACCACTCACTCTCTTCCTTGATGAAGCATATGTTTCTATATTTTCAACTTTTTTCCTGCCTGCTGATGCCTTTTTATTTAATTCTTACCCTTGTCAGGGCTGAGTTATTCAGTGAACATGGTAGACACATGGCAACAGTACTTTCAAGGCCTTGCAAAATTGTTTTACTTTCTTCTAAAGTCAGAATAAAAAATAAATTTAAAAAATTTTTGATATACAACATTAATAACTCATCTTTTACCAATGCCTAAAATATAACTTCAAATGTTTGTATTGTGGAAGGAGCCTGAAATCAATGTGCCTTGAGCCCTGGAAAGTCACAGTGTACACCGGACTAGTGGGTCTGTCAGTAAGAACAGTAGTGCTCTGTTCAAAACACCTCCAGTGGGTCCCTGAAGCCAGGGATAGTACCAGACCCTACACAGTCTATGCTATATTGTCCCTCTGTACATATACTTATGATAAAGTTTAACTGACAAATTAGATACAGTAAGATTTGACAACAACAACTAATCATAGAACAATCGTAACAAAATTCTGTAATAAACATTATGTGAGTATGGTCCCCGTCCTCAAAATATGTTCATATACATTGAGCTTTCCACTTAAAGGAAGTATCTTGGTTACTTTTTTCTCATTGCTGAGACAAAATACCCAACACCCAAAATGAAGGAAGGAAAGGTTTATTTAGCTTACAGTTTGTGGAGGTTTCAGTCCATACTTGGCTGGTTCTGAGACACAGTGGCACATGGCAGAGGGCAAGCATTCATGGCGGCCAAGCACAGCAAAAACAACCAGCAAAAGGGGAGAATGGCTGCAAGCAACCTCTTTCCTTCCCTTGCATTGTAAACAGTCTATCCCCACCCAAGGGGCGGTAGCTTTCACAAGATCTCCATGCCTTCCTCTTCCACAGGCTCAGGATGTATATAAAGTAAGCACCCTGGCTTCCTACTGAATCACTCAGCCAAACCTCTAGACTCCCCAAGTTGACACAATGTATCAACCATAGCAGGAAGCATTTAACAATTTTTCTTTGGCAAATCTAAATTGCCAAAATCCCCGTGCTCGTGTTTTAGGGAAATTAAGTAAAATAAAGGTTATTTGAAGAGAAGCACTGCTATATAGAAACAGTTGATTTGATAACTATGTGACTACTGGGTGGGCAGAATATACAGCATGAACATGCTGTGCACAGGGATGGCACATGTTCCAGACAGGATGGGCAGGCAAGACAAGGGATTTCATCATGCTCCAGAATGGTGTATACAGTATATGAATTCCTCATTTCTGGAATTTTCATTTAATACTTTTTGGACCAAGTTGACTAGCAATAAGAGAAGCCATGGAAAGCAAAGCCACAAATAAAGGCAAACTAGCATACTCTTAAACCCTTAGGGACATAGAAACTAAAGGGTGACACTTGTTTTTTTTCCTGTGGTAAAGCCAGCAAGGCCCAAAGTCAAATTTTCAGACAAGCCTCTGGGCTGCAGACACCTACCCCTGGTGTGCAGTATCCTGCCTTGTGGACTTCAGCAAGGTTTTCTTCCTGGCTGCAGATGCGGCCTCAGCACCAGCTATCTCACTCCGTGGCATTTGGAAACAGCAAATTTCTGGTGTCAGCGACCATTAGCAACCTTGGTTTGCACATGATAAAAAGAACACAGTTACGACTAACCTGATTATTTTTCAAAGCACGGTCAAGACACAATCTGAGATGCCATTTCCTCCTCCATTATATATATTTAAATTTCAAATATCTGTATATACTTACATAAATTTTACATATTTGTATATATTTTAAATATCTGTATATTGCAAACTTTGAAAGTCAGTCATATAATGAAGTGATGAGCTTTATGGTAATGAAATATTGTGAAAATAAATACTCAAACTGGCAATTAGAGCCCGGCTATTATTAATTGGATGTTTGAATCCTGATTACCCAAGTGGCCAAGAAGGTGCAAGACCCAGGTGCACAGCAGGTGTCAGACTGCTTCCTTTGCGAGGGCATCTTTTGAGTCATTTAGGCAACAACGCCAGATTTGTTACAGAAGGATTTGTGTCTCTTCCTTATGCTTTGTGAGGGACAAATTTAACAATAACGACCACTTGGGGCTCCTACTCTGTGTTACACGCTTTTCATATATTCCTGCCTGAACATCACGAAAACACTGGAAAGTACATAGTCAACTTCTCCTTTTATAGAGAAGGAGCATTGCAAAATTTTCCAATGACTGAGAATCAGAAATGTTGCCTCACATTCTAACTCTGCTCAGATTGAATTGGGAGTGGGTTTGGGCCTCAGGTATAGTTTCAAATCACTGGAACATTCTAAATTCAGAATGGAAGTCAGCGATCCAGGTAGAGGAGGCTGGGGGCTTGACAGGCGGCCCCTACACCGACCAGTTGCTGAGAGGCCTCTCAAAGTCCTCATTGACAGATGACTTCTTTGGGCCCTATCCAGCTTTTCTGTCGGGCCGAATCCATCCTAGCCCTCAAAATTTCATTCAGGCTTGTCTCGGACGACCTCCCCAGGCCTCTTTTAGCCCTGGGTTCATCTTAATCTCACTCTATTCCCAGACAGTCCTCCATGAGGACCCCAGTTTATGCTGGCTTTTCCTTTCTCTGAATCCCTGCTACACTTGTGGAAGTGGAAGACTTTATGGTTTGCATTTTGCATGGAGGAAGATCAAATTCACGATCTCTCCAGTTTTAGTTTTCAGACTTAGAGATCCAATCAGATAGTGAAACGATGTATAAACTCTTCCTGTCCATCATTCTCCCACTTTTGACACCTGCTCTGAAATCCACTTACCAACAACAAGGGTTGATGGATATTTATCAGCTGATGTGCTCACAACACTGAGAAACAACAATGTTTCTCAGAGATTGCAAATTTCCTCTTTTTTTCTCTGGGTTTCAAAGGTGTTCAAGAGCTCTTTTTGAAAACTATTCTGCACCCTAGTCAAGGAAGGGTATACCTTTAGCATAGGCCTGTTGGTATCCAGACCATCTAGATCCTCTTTCAGCAGAGCCTAAATCTGTAGACACCTGTCAGCCGTTAAATATCTACTTGTTACACTTTGGATCTGAATGTCTCCCCAAGGCTCATGAGTTGAAAGCTTAGTCTCCAGCTGGCGACATTTTGGGAGGAAGTGAAAACTTTGCATCACTGGAGGCAGCCTTTGTAGGGTATTTCTTGTTCGCAGCCTCTTCTTCTCTGTCTCTTTCTGCTTCTTGTCTTCCATAAGATGAGCAGTTTTCTTCCACCACATCTTTCTGCTGTGATGTTTCTACCTAGTCACAAGCCTAAAAGCAATGGCGCCAGCTGACCACTGACTGACACTTCTGAGACCATGAGCCAAAATAGACTTTTCCTTCTTTCATTTGCTATTCTCGGGTATTAGGCTACAGTGATGGAAAGCTAACACATGTGACAGCAATTAAGTTAGCACGTGTGACATCAATTAAGACTCAAGTGCAAGCTGTGTGTGGTGGTGCACACCTGTAATCCCAGCACTGAGAGAGGCTGAAGTAAGACAGTTGCATGTTCAGGTCTTGAATGGGCAATTTAGGGAGATCATGTTTCAAAACACTAAAAGGGCCGGGGATATAGCTCAGTGTTAGAGCACTCCTGGATTCAATTCCCTGTACTGAACAAGAACCAAAGAATCAGGTACAACTCAAGTCTTCTCTGGTTCTTTGCATTTATACTGCTTACATTAAACAAATTAAACTGTAAAATCCTAGCCTTCCATTTATTTGTTGCCATGGGCCTTTACTGTTTCATTTACTGGTATTCAATATATGCTTGGTAATTTTGCCAATGGATGAAAGGTTGAATGGATTTTTATATTTTCTGCAGCCAAAACTCAGGAGTACAGCTTCTCTTCCATCTGAGGAGCAGACCGAGTCAAAGGAGTTTACCTAGAGCTCTATTATGAGCAGATCGAATTGTTCTGTTCCAGGAGGCTGAAGGGTGTGTCTTAAGGCATTCCCTGTAGCTCCTTTAAATTTCCTTCTGTGCCTGCAGATCTCTGCTCTGTATACTTTACCTACGCTCTCTTTATTGGAGCTGAGGGCACCTCTGAAAGAAAAAATGGCTAACATTCCTGAGAATTTGTATATATACACTTTGGATACTAATAATGCGAGAAGAAATGCAGAGAATATTTTAAGAAATGTTCCCCATGTTCCCACCTGTTCCCAACCAGGCTGTTTTCCTTAGCTTTCAGCCTTCTTCCTCTTCTTCCTCTGATCAGTAATGAGTTCGTTAAGATTGGCCGATCTCCTCCTGTTTGGCCCTGCACAGACACTCTGCTACAGCACACTAAGTTCTGTTCTCTGGAGCCTCAAACAAGCTTAAGATACATAGAAAGTTAGATTCCAGGAAACAATGGATCTTGGAATCAACAATACCCAAATAAATGGTTTCCTGTCCTAGAGAAAGGATGTTGGCTTGGTCCTAGTGTGTGAGCTGCTTCCTTCAATCTACTACAGGGACAAGGATGAGGACTAGATTGGGCTCCCCCTTTTTTAATGGTGGGCAGCATGCTGGGCAGTCTTTCAAGAAACTGGGTTGGTGATTGGTCTGCCAGCAGGCCCTCAGACCTCCCATTTTCTTCCACATTCCCTCCTGAGCTTCTAGGATTTGTCTCTAATAGGCTCCCCACGACCATTTTTAGATACTTGGGGATTGAACCCAAAGCCTTTACACTGATTGAGCTACATGGCAGAGGTTATTGTTTGTTTTCGTTTTGTTTTATCTGACAGAGAGCATAACTAAATTGCTAAGCTGTCCAGGCTGGACTTGTACTTGCAATCCTCTTGCCTGAGTCTTCCATAATCTTGGGATCGTAGGTGCGCAGTTCTACATCCAGCTCCTTAGATCTTTGATGTCAGTAAATGATGTACCAGAGTCAGAAATGGTGGGGATTAAAGACCTACAGAGCTCACCCACTGGCACATCCCCAAACCTTATAGAACAGGTTTTTAAATCCTCAAGAATCAAATGGATCTTGAATCTCAAACCACTTTGCTTAGAACTGAAATCCACAGCCAGCTCTAGTAAATTTTTTCTCTTTTAAACCTATAGTTATTTATTTTTCAGAAAATAATGTCTGAGCAAGTACAAAAATGAGCATGTCCCAAAAGGCTGATGGTGAATGGTAGGGCTGTCTTGTATGCTTGCATTTACCCTCTAGCTTTCTTCTCCAAAGGAATTTGCTATTATCAGGTCCCTGTGTACCCTGCCAGATGTCCTCCATACATATGCAAAAACCAGTGTATATGTAGCTTATTCTTGGAAAATAAGAATGTTGGCATTTGTACTTGTATTTTTCACTTGACAATATGTACTGTCTTGGAGATGAGTCCATATTTGGTTAAATTAAGTAGTGTCATGATTTTTTAAACAGTTATATAGCATTCAAAGAATATATCATAATTTCTTTTAAAAAGTCACCTATTAAAATAGGTTCCACATGACCACTTTACAATAGTGTTACACACTAATGTTTTACCAAATATCTAGTCACCATGGCTCAGCTAATTTTTTATTTAAAATTAACTATCAAGGCTATCTTACAGGATTTTTTTTTACCTTTTTTTTTGAGATAGACTCTCACTCCACAGTTCAGACTGCCCTTGAGCTCTCTTTATAACCCAGGCTGGTATCAAACTTGTAACAACCTTCTTGCCTCAGCCTCCCCAGTTCTGGGATTACAGACATGCACCACCGTGCCCAGTTCATCTTATGTTATATACATTATACATACTTTATATTTATATATATTTATATATAATTACAATTCATATTTACATATAAACAAAATGTATGTATAATACATATTTATAATATGTATGTGTTTATTGTATATTTATATATAAATATAGTGTATGTTTTTATATAGTTTTACATATTTTTACAGGAGTAATTTCTGCATCTCTAATTCTATATGATATACCAATCTGCTATCATCACAGATTATCTCTTGCTTATCTTCCAGAAGCAAAGCCCCTTAGTATATGACATCTTTTCCCCTTACCTCTCCTCTTCTACATCATTCTATTTTCACTTCCTATCCATTTTATGCTAGTGTTGGACTTTCCATTTTTCCAAAATACTCATGTGTCTATGGCCTGGATATCAGGTTTAAATACTATATATTTTTTACACAACTATCAAATGAGATCATAATAACTCTTTATCTGCCACCTGCTTTCCTCAATATTCTAACTATGATGGGCTGGGGATATATCTCAGGAGCACAAGCCCCTGCCTCGCAAGAGCAAGGTCCTGAGTTTGATTCCCAGTATCAAAGAAAATAATTCCAGTTATGTCATATCTACATTGTAAAAATTCAAACATCTATTCCATTTTGTAACTATAATTCCTACATCTGATTTATAAGATTTTAATGTTGTGGTTGTACTGATTGTTATTTGCCTTTCTCTGCATGTCTCAATTCATTTTTAAGTGGATAACATTTGTCCTCGTACTTTCTTCACTGAGGACCTGTGGTCAGTTATTGGGAGCTGGCCAGCCTCCCAGTCCTCTGGGTGAGTGTATGGTGGAGGATAAAAGACAGCAGACATGAGTAATATGGTATATGGGAGTCAAGGAAAGTCAGAGCTCTTGTGGCAAAGATCCCAATGTCTCCAAACTGGGGCTACATACTGAGTTCTCATCAGGAGCTGTGCAGAGAAGTTTAGGGAACAGCTGAGGCAAATGGTGTAACAGTGAGCAAGGCCTTGGGAAAATAGTTTAAAGACATTCCAAGCATAGATCTTTGTTTAATGAGATTATTGTTTTACCTCTAAGGTTGGCAGCTATTGCCCTGGAGTTCTGAGGGATAGTCAGTGTCTTCAGCTACAGTGATGCCCTCAGAGACATCACAGTGTCACAGGCCACTACAGGCCTTTGCCATGCCTGTTGGCAGGGAGAGTTCTGTTTCTGCATGCCAGCCACTGGCTCATCAGGCAAGTCACTCAGACCTGGGACGGACTCATAAGTTAATACAGAAAGTCAATTCATTAATTCTAGGGCCTGTTCAGTGCTGCCTCAAGGTGGTCTCTATCAGTAAGTACTCTGAATTCTAACATGTTCTTAAAGGTGTTCCTGTTACATTTCACCTTACTCCAGTAAGAATGGCTATTATCAAGGACTCAAATGTTGGTGAAGTTGTGTAGAAAAAGGAACCTTTCTACATTTTGGTGGTAGTACAACCACTATGGAAATCAGTGTGAAGAGTCCTCAAAAAATTAAAATGGAAATTTCATTTCACTCAACTATATCTCTTCTGGGTATCTTCCTGAAAGAGTTAAAGTGATCACATTACAGTGATACATTCACATTCATATTTAAAACACCCCAGTTCACCATAGCAAAGTTATAGCAACAGACTAGATCCTCACCAGCAGTTGAATGAATAAAGAAAATGTGGTGTATATATACACTATAGAGTACTGCTCAGCTGTAACAAAAAATAAATGTGAGTCCTCCAGAGGAAAACGGACAGACCTTGAAGCCATAAAGCTAAGTGAAAGGAAGCACTAACGGAAAGTTAAATAATACATGCTTTGTCTAATATGGGAAACAAAAAATATAAATAATTTAAAAAGCAAACGAAAAGAGATGGTAGGAAACAAGAAGGCAGACTTGGTGGAAATGGGAAGGGTGTGGGGAAGGAGGGAGAGGAAAAGGGATGGCAAGGAGGAGTAAAAATGGTCAAGGTGTGATGTGCGTATGCACCGGTTCCCCGAGGTGAATGTAATTATTACGTGCTGGAAACATATACTAATAAAAATGATTAGTCTGCTGTCTTTATATTTGAACTAATTTTGTCATAGGTGTAGGGGTCTTTAGTCCCATTTTTCTCAAGGACTTGGAAGCCCTTATACCTTCATTATTTCGTTTTTCCTTGGGTTTCGCATTATTGTTTAGCCCATTGATGGCTTAGCCAGCTTACCATGCAGCCAGCTTTCCCCCATTCCATTTAGGTGACTCAGTCTTGTTTCACTACCCAAATACTCCTTACCTCAAAGTCCAGAAATTTTATGATTATTACAGCTATTTGTCACGGGACTATTTTTCTTTCAAAATTTAGAGCCAGATATCTTTATTATTTTTAATTTTTTCTATTTTAAAGAGAATAAAAGTTAAAAAATATTAAAAACAATACAGAATTTCAAAACAAAATGATAGGAAATCAGCAATGGTTGTTACTGTGGTTTCTCTTCAGATCCTTTAAATATTTCGCCCTTTTAACAGGGGTTGTTATATTGCATATTGTTCTCTTCAAAGTAATTGTTCATATTACCAGATGTAAGGATGCAAAATTCGTAAAAAAAAATTAAGTAAAAAATTAAGCATTAGGGCTGTTCCTTTCAATAAACAAACAGATATTAGTAGTAAAATTACCTTGCATATCTTATATATATGTGTGTGTGTGTGTGTGTGTGTGTATACACATATGTGTATATATATATATATATTTCCCTTCCTTCTTTTTTTTTCCTTTCCCACATCCCATTTGATTTTTCCTTCTGAGCAGTTTCTGAGGAAAGGATAAAAAAGATGTGATATTTTAGTCAAATATCTTTCATTATTATAAAATTTGCTGAACTATATCTTAAAATAGTGTCTTTGTCCCTTTATTTGGAGCATATTCTTTTGGGTCCTGTATTATTTATATGCTAGATATTTTTTTCTCTTTAACTCTCATTTTTATTTACTTTCATAAAAGTAAAAAGTATAAAAGTTTTTCTTACTTTTATAAAATAAATTTAGTTTTATTTTATACTTTTATTTTTAATCAAGACATAGTAATTTCATATATATATATGGAGTACAGGTGACATTTGAATACATGAGTACAATTTGTCATGTTTAGATTGGGTAAACGGCATATGTATCACCTCAAATATAATTTCTTTATATTGGGAACGTTCAAAATCCTCTCTATTAGTAATTTTAAAATGTCAATTAATTTCTATCCATCATAATTATCCTGTCATGCTACAAAACATTAGAAATCATTTCTTTTATCCAATTAAATTCCTGTACCCACTAACCACCCTCTTTCCACTCCTTGCTCTCCACATTTTTCCCAGGCTCTGGTAACTTCTGTTTAGTTCTGTTCTATTGCTTTGTTTTTGTACTAAGAAGCAAACCTAGGGACTCTTTCATGGAGAAACCCTAGGGCTTCTTGCATACTTGGCAAGTGTTTTATTATTGAACTCTATATTCATGCCTCTCTACTGCTTTGAGAGCAATTTTTTATCTTCCATGTATCAGTGAGAACATGCAGTATTTGTTTTCTGTGCCTGACTTATTTCACTTAACATAATGTCCTTCGGTTCTATTCATGTCACTGCAAATGACGGAATTTATTTTTTATTATAGATGAATAAAATTTCATTAAACAGACATACCATATTTTGTATATCCATTTATTCTTTGATTGATGTCTAAGTTGATTCCATACCTTGGCTGTTGTAAATCGCGGTCCAATAAATGTGTGAGCACAGATGTCTTTTTCACATGCTGATTTCCAGTTCCTTTGGATATACACTCAGTAGTGGGATTGCTGGATCATATGACAGTTCTATTTCTTGGTTTTTGAGTAACTTCCATAGTATTTTTCATAATAGCTTTACTAATTGACATTCCCACCAATAGTGTATAAAAATTTCTCTTCCTCTACGTTCTAATCAGTACTTGTTATTTTTTGTCTTTTTGATAACAGCCATTCTGACTGGGATGAGATGATACCTCGCTGTAGTTTGATTTGCGTTTCCCTGAGGACTGGTGCTTTTGATCGTTTTTTCACATGAGAGTTGCCCGTATGTGCCCTATTTTGAGAAATGTCTCTTGGCCGTGTCATCACCATCATCGCCGTCATCATTTTGCTGTCGAATTGTTTGAGTTCTTCATGTATTCTGGAAATGAACCTCTTGTTAGATGACCATTTGGTAGATATTTTCTCCCATTTTGTTGGTTGTATCTTCACTCTTGATTTTTTTTTTTTTTTTGAGATAGTTCTCACTAAATAGCCCAGGCTGGCTTTAAATGTATGGGTGTTTTTCCTTCCTGCCTCAGCCTCTCTAGTGCTGGGATTACAGGCATGTGCTACCATGCCTGGCACTCTGCTGATTGCTTTGCTGTAAGAAAGTTTTTAGTTGGATGTAATCCCATTTGTCAATTTTTGCCTATGTTTTAGAAATCATATTTTAAAAATTTGTTTGCATTGAACATTTATGTTGTGTATCTATAACCCCATCTACTCAGGAGGCTGTAGCAGTAGGTTCTCAAATTTGAGTTTAGTTTGAATAATTTAGTGAGGTCTTGTTCCCCTCTCTCTCCATATCTATCATGTATGTATGTGTGTATGTATGTATCTATCTATCTACCTATTGATCATCTCAGAGCAAGAGCATTTGCCTAGCAGTATGAGACCCTGAGTTTAATTCCAGCTATGAAACAAAAACAAAACAATCTCTTTGTCCAGGCCAATATCCTAAAACATTTTCCATATATTTTCTTCTAATATTTTCATGGGTGTGGGCCTTAGATTTAAGCCTTTGATCCACTGTGCAGGAAAGCCTCTCTCCCATTTGGTTGTGTACAATAGACGGATCAGATGGAGAACTGGGAGTGCAGTGAAAAGGAGACTTTGTCTCTCAGTTTTTCAAGAGACAGTGCCAGCGTAACAGGCAGACAAGCACACCCAGGGCTTTAACAATGAGCCGGGTTCTTTGAGGGGGGTACGGTCTTCCTGGATGCCATCTAGATTTTACTCAGATTTACCCTTGGCCCACTCCCTCTGCAAACATTTTGTAGGTTTAAAGGCAAATGATTAAGCCACAGGTGGGGAACTGCCAGTACTTTTACAACCGTTTTTCACAGTGAAGCCGTATCTTATTGACTATCTATCCCTTTCCCCTTTGTTTAGGGACTTTTCAGATGCATAACCTCAGTTACATCTGAAGGGAAGTAGGCAGTTTTGTCTATTAGTAGCTTGCCCCTCAGAGCTAGAGACTTTATCTTGATAATGGACCCCCTTAAGTTTTATTTCTTGTATCTATTTCAAGTTGGATTTTTATATGGTGAGAAACAGGAATCTAGTTACTCTCTTCTGCATATGGTATCCAATTTTTCCAGCAAAATGAAATGAAATGACTTGCTTTTCTTCTATGTATATTCTTCCTTCCTTTGCCAAAAATCAGTTGTATGTACATGTGCAAATTTATTTCTGGGTTCTTTATTTTCTTCCATTGGTCTATATCACTCTTTTTATGCTAGTATCCTGCTGTTTGGGCAACCACTTTGTAGTATGTTTTGCAGTCAGACATTATAGTGCTTCTAGTTTTGTTTTACTTGCTAGAATTGCTTTGAGTATTTGGGGTCTTCTGTGGTTCCATACGCACTTCAGCAGTTTTTTTTCTCTTTTATGAAGAATATCGTTAGTATTTCATAGGGATTCCATTGAATCTGCAGGTTTCTTCGAGCAGTGTGGATGCTTTAGTAGTATTAACTCTTATGGTTCATGAGCATGGAGTATCTTTCCATTCTTTGGTACCACCTTCAATTTCTCTCATCAGTCTTTTGTAATTTTCATTGAAGAGATCACTCACTTTATTGGTTAAATTTGTCAACAAGTGTTGTGTTGTTTTTGTAGCTATTGTGAATGGGATTTGTTTCTTGATCTCTTTCCAAGTTTGTTATTTTCATAGAGAAGTTATGGATGTTTGTATATTACTTTTGTATCTTGCCGTCTTGATAAATCTATCAGTTCTTATAGATTTTTGGCTTAGTCTTTAGGTTTCTATATACAAAATCCCGTTATCTTCAAATAGGAATATTTTGACTCTTTCTTATTGGGATGTTGTTTACTTCCTCCTTATGTCTTAATACCCAAATATCCCATTATTGTATTGAATAAAAGTACTGAAAATGAACACTTTTGTTGTGTTCTCTGTCTTGGAGGAAATGATTTCAGCTTTTCCTGAGTAAGATGTAGGCCAAGTATTCATAATATATGAGTCTTCTTGGATTCAGGTACTTTTCTTCTATAGTTAATTCTTTGAAGATTCCTATTATAAAAAGACTGCATTTTTCTTGAATGCTATTTCTGTGTCCAGTGAGATAATTTTTATCTTTCATTTTGTTGATATGATGTACTACATATATCTATTTATATATCCATACATATATATATTCAAACACTCTTGCATTTTTGGGACAAATTGAATATGATTTTTAAATTTTTTATATTAAAAAGGAGAAGCAATAATGAAATAACACCAAGAAAGACAAAAACAAAACTCAAAGCCAATAAAAATGATACAGAATTGGAAAACAAGGAGAGATCCGGGGAAGATGGCGACCAGGTGAGCAGCAAGGGAGCGAACCTCCTTAATAAACACCACCAGCTCGAGACAGACTTGGCGAGCGTGAATGCCGGGACCTCGGCTGGGAAGTTTAAACTGGGCGTATTTCTCTGAGATGCCGGGGGATATGTGGTAGGGCGGACCAGGCTCCCGGGGCGAGACGTGGGAAAGACCCAGACGCTGGGAGCCAGGGACGATCCGCGCAGGGAAGAAGCTTGGATCGGTCCAAGCGCCGTGGGAGCGCAGCCGGCTCGGTCCCTCCCGCCTCCCGAGCCGGTGCAGCCCCCCGGCGACTCCCGACAGAGATCGGCTTGCTAGCGGCGGAGACGCCCGGCAATCCCACGTTTCGCGCATGTCGGGCGGGCCACGCGGAGGGCCCCAAGCGCCGGGAGCGGAGAGAAAGATTTACCGGGTCCTGACGCCCTGAGAGCACGGATGGCTCGATCCCTCCCGCCTCCCGAGCCGGCGCAGCCCCCC
>PVLD010029004.1:0-18617 GCA_004027595.1 Dinomys branickii | reverse complement strand
ATTTTTATATAATGGAATATTATTCAGCTATAAAGAAAGACAGTTTTGGGGACTTTGTAGGCAAGTGGACAAAACTGGAGTCCATACTCATAAGTGAAATAAATCAGCGATACATGTGCAGGCAACGTATTGTATCACTGGTGTAAGAACCCGAGGGTGGGAATATAAACTAAGAGACATGAAGGAAATCGGTTCTAAAACAAAGAACAGATGGGATGAAGGAAAGTAGAAAAGAAAAAGACAAAAATGTATGTATGTATATATAAATATGCATATATGCAGAAGGGCTAACATGGTTCTACTATTGTATTATATCACTTAATGCTAAGCAATAATCGATGACGGGTTATTTGATCAATCTTGTATGTCTGTATGTGTTGTCCTGAACCCACACTTTGAAGATATCAATATGTAAAGCAGCAACTATTGGTGTTTTTTTTGTTATTGTTGTTGTTGCTATCATTGATGTTTACCTGTTTTGTTTTTTGTCTTTGGATTTTTGGTTTTTGTGTTTTTCCTATTGTTGAGAGAATTGATTGTCTGACTAAATTTTCATGTCTGTATATGGGTTTATGTATTTACACTTCGAAGATATCAATGGATAAAGCAATGACCACTGTTGAGATCATATCACCTTGTCTATAGATTAGTTGTGATTGTACTATTTTTTATGCTAATTGGTGTCTGTTTGTCAATATGTTTTTGTACTTTTATTTTTTTAAAATAAAAAAAAAAAAGAATCAAGAGCAAATGGTGCAGATGAGTGATTTAAATTTCACTGGAAACAAAACTTCTATAAAGTTGGGCCCTGTAAAGTTGGAGCAGAGAAGAGCTTGGTTACTGAAAAGATTAGCATTAAAAAGGAACCAAGTGCTTTACATCATAACAATAGGAAAAAATAATTTGAGTGCATGTCAGGAGGGCAAGACCCATCCCTTCGCAGTCTCAAAGATGCAAAAGTGAAAGGCTGCTTTGAAAAAAGAGCCTGAAGAGTCCCTAGCTCTAGAAGAACAGTGTAGAGAGCAGCCATCTAAGGAATTTGTTTCCCAGGATTTGATTTGCAATGCTAGTTACTCAAGCACTCAGAGGCACCTGAAGGCATGATGCAGAAAGGGCTTGGCTGCTGCTTGACCTTACAGCAGATTTTGGCTTTCCTCGGTTTTAGGAAGATATGGAAGGCAGACTGTGTGGTCATAGAGGCTTCCACCTAAAATTTTGAAAGTCTGGGGCCAGGAAGTGCCCCCTAAGAGTGCAGTGAATGAAGCTAGGAAAGTGAAGTTGAAAGTGCAGTGGAGATTCCAAGAAGTTGGAGAAGCCAGGAATGTGGAGCATCTGAGGAAAACCTCAAGGAGCAAGCAAAGCCAGCCCAAGAGAGAATGCAGGAGGGCTGCCACTACTGCCAATGCTGTCAAATCAGGGCTGCCTGAACCCTTTAGAGTTCCTACCTCACCACAGTCTGGAACTACAAGATTTAATGTTTGCCCTGCTGTGTTTTGGTCTTGCTTTGGTCCAACTGGCTTCCTTTAGAAGTAGGAGTGTTTACCTTGTGCCATTGTAGGTTGGCAATGTTTAACTTTCTTTTTTATTTTTAGAAAGGTTTTTTGCTCAAGAAATAAAGGAAGGAAGGAAGAAAAAAAGAAAGAAAGAAAGAAGAAAGAAAGAAGAGAAATTTTATGATCATCTTAACATCTGAGTGATAGGATATGGTTGATTAATTAAAATGAACTGGTCTTCACTTTAGTAGAAGAAATTAAGCATAGAATTATTAATCTAGTCAAATGTTAAAATCATTTAAATTTTGATATATTGATTGAAATGAACTCACTTAATTGATGAATAGGAGCTGGAAGACAACCACGAGTAGAACTGAAAAGTATATCAGGGAATGAGCACGCTGGAAGTCACAATTATTTAATTTTCACATGTAAATATAAATACAACTATTAAAGTCAGGGAAAGTGTGAGTGGTAGAATGGAGACAAATAGTGAAAATTCCATTTTATGAGTAGAGGAGGAATAAATAAATTTGATCCAATAAAAGTCAGAAGAGGAATTAAAAAGTAATATAAAATGTACTAATATAAAAGGAAAAAATGTAAATTTTTATTATAGATATTAAATTCTCCTGTCAAAAGGCAAAAACTTTTAAATTCAATTGCAGTCTATATCAGACTTGGTCTCAGCAAGATGGCTGATTTGAAAATAGGTGATTTGAGGAAGGTTTACTTAGAAAGGTATCCAGTAGGGAACAGAATTTTGAGGTATAGTGTTACCCTAGGCTAATGCCAACAAAGCCATTACCTCTCCTAGGCCTAAAGGGGCATACAGAGATGCAGTTACTAAACCCAGGGCAGAAGAAGATAACGCGGAGGGGACTATGCCGAGAGGAGGTGTGACAATTAATTCAAAGCCATAGCTGGGCCAAGGTGCTACCATAGGGAAGGGGCGGAGAACTGACCTCGCTCTCCTTCTGCTCTTGATGTACCCAGAGAGCAGAGGTAGGATTCGGGGTAGCCCGGGCGGGTGAGGCTCCTAGACAGACAGGGTGGCGAAGGCAGATGGAGAGTGAATCCGAAGGAGTCAGGAACCAAGACGCCCGGCGCGTGGTGTTTACAGGAAAAGCACTGGGTCAGTGACAAAGAAAACCTGGAAGAAATAAAGGTGTGGGAAGAGGTGTCTAGCTATAACAGAAGTTGTGGGGTTTATGCTAGGCCTGAACCTGGGGGAGAAAGGGGTGATATCAGATGTCTGCTGGAGGAGAGTCACTGGAAGCCAACCTGCCAGATTTACTACGGGCACAAAACCCAACACTTGTCTCTTGCTGTCTATATGAAAAGAGACACAGGCAGGGCGAAGGCGAATTTTAGGCCTCAGGAAAGACCATATGCCTAGTGATTATAACTTAAAGAGATGCCCAAGGGATAGAAGTGCCTATGAGATGGGGCAGCTTGCTTCTAGTCCCTTGGAGGGACTAGAAGAGTACCTGGCTCAATCCAATGATGTTGTCAAAGCAGTGCATGGTCAGAGGGTTCTTGCGAGAGTGCTGTGGTCTCCTGAAGTGTGGAACGTGCATGACCATGAACAATGTAACTGCTTCTTGCTCAAAGAATCTTAAAGATGGTGACCGTGGAATAATGACCCATGCCAGCAGCACTTGAAGAAGCGGTGGTGAAGCCTACGACAGAAGAAAAGGACATTATTCTCCCCATCCTAGCTCCAACTGGATCTGATACTAAATAGGATCTTAGTGCATTTTTAGTAGCAAATGGAGCATTTGCCCCTACTGCATAGTACTCCTCTACCATGTACATGAACAAACAAGTCACATGAAGACTATCTGGTGAATTATGTACATGAGGTGACTGACATAACAGTAGCTGTAATACTGGCAAAATACAATGGAAATGGTCAAAAATAACAAAATAGTAAAATGAATTACACACACAAAGCTTGATGAAATTTACTTCATAAAATGCTAATTCTATAAATTATGTAGCATGATAGGAAATTATGGAGTAGTAAAAATATTTTATATTGATTTTAAAATATTCCTAGACTATGATTTCAATAGTGCAGAAAAGAACATAGGCAGTGCACAAATAAAAAAAAAAGAATTATTGGTGTCTTAGACCAGTGGAATGTGGGCTGTCTCCTTTGTAGTCATTATTTTTGCTGTCATAAAGTTGCTTAAGCAATAAATGAAATAAAAGTCCCCAAAATAGAAATGAATGGGTGGAAGAAGAGGTAGTTATTAGACAACACGTGAGGAATTTTGCTGTAGAGAGAAGCAAAAAAATGTGGTATCTGAAGGATGTGGGGTCTAGGAAGGGAGGGCCTTTCTTGGAGCTGGAAAACGTGGAGAATGATCTGCAAGGGGGAAGGGAGTAGGCACTGAAGAAAACAGTTGCAGGAGCCAGGCCCCGCAGTGGGGAGAGGAAGAGGGACCCGTACTGGGGTGGAGGCTGGGCTCGGAAGAGCAGGCAGCTGTAGTGTCCCATCCCAGAGGGCAGCCGGGCCGGGAGAGTGCGAGGGAATGGACACGGACAGTTGGGTACTTACCAGTAGTAGGAAGTTAGGAAGTTCTGTTCCGATTGATTTCTTTATCTCACTGAAAGAAGTATCAGTGCAAGGAGTTAACTAAGACTGGGGGCTGTGGGAAGTTTCCAAAAAATCAAAAAGGTGCAAAACGATCCAAGTGCTTGAGAGCTGAAGGCGGAAACCATGCAGTAAGAGGTCAGGAGAGAAGCGAAGTTCCCTTAAAGTTCGGGCTGTAAGCAGTTGCATTGCCATATCCTGTGTGAGACAGCTGTCTGGATTATGGAGTGCCAAAGCCTTGAACCCAGGCTTTCTTCTCATCCTGGCTCTTAAGGAAAAAGATTTGATTTAGTACCATAATTTTTCCTAAGTTTTACTTGTAGTTGGCTGGTTGATGGCTACTATCTTTCTCTTATGAAGAAAATGAGAGTGAAAAGGACACATGTGGCTGTTAGTTTATAGTGACCCCATGACTTTTATCCTGCAAAAGCACCTTCTAAACACACCACAGACCAGGGAGATGGCTCAGCAGCGCAGCGCCTGCCTGGCAAGCCCGAGGTCCTGAGTTCGATTCCTGGTACCAAAAAAAAAGATGTTTGAACACATCACCCAGTGACCTAGCCATGGAGGCCCCACACATTGCCCACCAGAAGCTGTGACCTATGAATTAGGGTGTGATTTAGATTACAGATTCTCAAGAGAAATGACACAGCTGAGTAACTACAATAAAAATTAAAGAAATCTGTGTTATTTTGTTCTGTATGTATGATGTGGTCTTTTCTTTTTCATTTGATCACACTGCGTGAAGACAAGACCCCACAAACTGCATGACTAATTCTTCTCAAATGTTAGACCTTTTTGCAGCCTTTTACTCACTGATGTCATTGATAGTATTTCATACTAATGAGGTCGCTATGACTGTGCTTTGGGATTTAGTCTAAGTAGTCAGGAAATGAGGGAAATGAACAAAAACCTAAGAGAAAAACAAACATATTAATTCAACAAAATTAAAATAGGCCCTTAAAATAGTTCTTAGTCTCTACTTCTGGGGAAAAAAGAAAGGAAAAACTGGTCGGTGTATATTTATCTTTGGATCCTTTAAAAATACATGTTACATGTGAAGTGTGTTCAGCACAAAAGAATTAAAAGGTTAGGGTACCTGACTGGGATTTCCAATCTGTTCCTTGAAATGTCTAGTTCACTAGGACCCTTGCTGTCCACCTCTGCAGAATTCTTTCCTTCCAGATGACAGCTAAAATCCTGAATGTTTATTGTCTAAGGTTATCTATCTTTCTGGTAACAAACCGGACAATACTGCTTTGAGCATTGGTATTTCAGGCACTTTTTAGGCAGCAGTGAAATGGCTGTTTTCCTAGCACCTGCCAGACCCAAGCCTAATGAATACAAATGATATAAATGTTCAGTAAGCCCATTACAAGGTGTTGAGTTTCTATAGTGATCTTAAAATTCATGTTAAACCAGTAAGGAACTGCCACTGTTAGTACACCAAATTGTCCAAAGCTTGTTTGTAAAACAATCCCTAATGATAAAGGTAATTTGGGGAGACTTTCACTATGCTTTTGAG
The DNA here is from genome assembly GCA_004027595.1 of Dinomys branickii. Lineage (NCBI taxonomy): Eukaryota > Metazoa > Chordata > Mammalia > Rodentia > Dinomyidae > Dinomys > Dinomys branickii. The sequence continues at coordinate 12,997 of PVLD010029004.1, read as the reverse complement.
GAAAGATTAAGCCTCTTTAGACCAACTAGATCAAATATATTCCTACAGTCTTAAAGCATTCATTTTTTCATCAAAAGCATTTACTGAGCATCTTCTCTATTAAAGGTTGGGAATTACATTTTATCGGTGGGTAGACATTATATAAATAGTAATTACAAGTACAATGAGTCCTATGAAAGGGATACAAAATCAAGGAATTGATCCTAATGCCCTAATTAGAATTACACAATAAAATTTGGGAGTGGTGGCAAATGCCTGTAATCTAAGCATTCTGGGAGGCTGAGGCAGGAGGATTACAAATTTGAGACCATACTGAATGTATCAAGACCTTGCCTCAAAATAAAAAATAAGAAAGGCTGGGAATATAGTTCAGTGCAAAGGATTTGGGTTCATTGACCAGGATAAAGAAAAAGAAGAAGGAGGAGGAGGAGGAGGAGGCTGAGGAAGAAGAAGTGGAGAAGGAGGAGAATTATGCAGTAAGATACATCATCATAAAAAAAATTGGAGGTTACTTAAAAGTTCACAGACGGTGGGTTAAATGAAACCATGACATAACCATTCAAAGAAATAGTATCATGGCATAAGGAATGTAATCATTATCTATTGCAAACATGAACTAATAAAATTTTTAAAAATATGGTGGCATTAATAAAAAATAGAAAATGAATCAGTGACATATTACAAATCTTGGTAACATACTGATAAATGAAAAATAAGATTATAAAATAGGGTGTTTGGTATGATTCAATTTTACAAATATAAAATAAAGCAAAATATAATCCACTCACCCACCTGTCTCTATTCCTATCTGTTCATCTATTTGTTAAGTACCAGCAGTTTGTCTCAATAATTTTTGGCTGGGGATATTATACCAGTTTTTTCTTTATGCTTGTCTTTAAGGATATTCTTAAAGTTATGCAAATGATAAGTATCTACTGGACATAGAAAACTGGCATTTGAGAGAGAACCTAACAAACATGAGTGAACTCTTCTTCTCAATTATCTAAAAATCTGTCCTTTTCAGTTAGATGAGTAGATCGCAATTTTCTTGAAATACATTATTTTCCTCCCCTGCGGAAATGCTGTTACATAGTTATAATTAAAAGTTGAACTCTAGCTTTTATTAAGATGATATGAAGAACGTGTTCTCAGTCTTTTCTGACATTATAGTTCAAGACGTTGGCCCTTACGTTACCACCCCAATGCTGCTCAACGGGTTTATAGGAGAATCGATGCCAAGAAAGACTTCACTTCATAGTGAGACCTTCCTCAGACACCGCTTTTAGAGCACATCTTATTTCTCTTATTGGTTTGCCTGCTTGGGATATTAGAGCTAAATGAAGTTATTAGTTAATGTAATGATTTGCCCACAGATCTACTATAGTTAGGTTCTTTCATGCATGGTTTTTAACTTTTTTATTATTATTACTATTGCTTTTCCCTGCTGTACCGGGGAGTGGACCCAGGGCCTTCAGGAGGAGCTACAGCTCCAGCCCCACCCCTCCACCCCCTTTATTTTTTGAGACAGGTTCTTGTAAAGTTGCTGCATTGCCCAGAATGGGCTTAAATTTATGATCCTCATGCTACATCTTTCCACTGTGAAGTTCTACCCTTAAACTGCTGCTCATTTTTAATTTTTAAAACTCTTCTGTCTTAGGTCTTTAATAGGCAAGCTACCTCAGATTAGTTTTCAAGATTAACATGAACAGCACAGCAATTTTACGTGTTCTAAAATAGGAACAATTGAAAATTAGTGCTGGTTGTTCATATATGTGTATAATGCTAACATTTTGAAATAATTGTGCTTGTAGCAGTTAAAATGTGTTTTCTATTTGTTTAGTCTTTTATGCGGATAGCAAAAACATTAACTTTAGTTCAGCCTATTTGAATTCCAATAGGTTCTAAATTGAATTTTTATTGTAACTTTGTTATTATATTAGTAAACACTGAACAAAAATAAAAGCCTTCCTTTCAGTCAGCTGATTTTTTGGAGAGCTTAAATTAATGAAATCCATTTCCCTATCATAAAAGGAATATTGTAAAACATTTGAACTTTTAAAGTCTGTGCAAATGCCATCCTAGCTTTTGAAAAAAGCCACTATTCATTCCTTCTGCTACTTTTGTGAGAAGACCTTAACCTTAAGAACACAAAGAGATGAAATAGAGATGAGATTTCATATTCTTCTGATGACCAGGGGCCAAAGTGTTTAAGTGACTTTTTCCGTCCCTCAGGGTGATTGCTGTAGGTCAGGCTTGAGGTCACTGGCTGGAAAGTTACAAACAAAGTCATAGTTCTGGCTAAGGAATAGTAAACTTGGATTCCAGACAAAGGCAAAGCTTCCTCAGTGATGAAAGAAAAAAATTCAGTCCTCTCCTCTGAACCCAAGCGTTGGCTATAGTCAGCCACTGGGTGGGTTGTGAAAGAATAATGAATGAATATATCTTGCGTAGCTATTAGTCAGAGTGACTTTACAACATTTAGAAATAAAATATTCAAACATAATATCATTAAGCTTTTCTGTATTTGGAGAAGCTGTTTGTGTTTTGTTAAGGGCAGGAAGTTCACAAACAGAAAATTATTCTGGTGAAGTCAGACTGTCCCATCTGCTCACAGAAAGTAAAGAACAGCCTTTACTACCTCTTGTGAAAGCAAAATAGAGCCAGGTGTGGTGGTGTACGCCTGTAATTCCAGCACTCGGGAGGCTGAGGCAGGAGGATCGTTGTAAGTTTGAGACCAACCTGGGCTACAAAGTGAGCTCAAGGCCAGCCTGAACTGCATAGCAAGCAAATGTCTCAAAAAGACAAACAAAAAAGAGCAAAATAGAGTGGTTCACTTTACTATATCGCAGCCGGGGATCATACTGACAACCTCAAGAACTCATAAAATTATATTTGATGCACCAGGTTTCAGATGACAGTAATTTGCACATTTTAGTGGCATTCTCATCAGGAAATGGATTTACTATGATTTTTCATTATAAAATGATTTTTTACAATGAATTCATTCACCAACATAAAAAACCTATTGAGGTCCTGCTTAGTGGCCCTCTGCCTTTTAGATACAACAGTGCAAAGGTCAGAAAACTCCCTGCTGTTTGAGAGGAAATCTTCCTGTTCTATTGAGGCTGGGGGTGGCGGTGAGGATGAATGGTAAGGAAAAAAGAAATTAAGATTTTTAGATAGTAAGTTTTATGTGATAGTGATAACTATGTGTTTTTTCAGAAAACAAAAATAATCTTACCACCCCAAATAATCACTATCAATATTTTAGTGTTTTTCATTTGGATATGGATACAAGAGCCCAGTAAGTAAATGTAATATTATATAGTTTTGTAACGTATTTTTTCAATTAATATATTGCAAGCATTTTTCCATGTCCTTATGCATTTTCTTATAAAACTTTCCTTATAAAATATATGGCTGTATGGAATATATAACTTTGAATAAATATAATATAATATTTAAATTAATTAGATCACCATTGGTCATTAAGATCATCTCACATTTTTGTCATTGTGATCAAGGATGTAATAAATATCTAGATTGCTAAATTGCTGTGTACATCAACAATTATTTCCTTAGAATAAATTTCTGGCATTGAAACTATTTTCAAATTTTAAAATGTAAGAACATGAGAGTCTCTTTTCAACTGTCTTCTCCAGATGCTACAATAATTTAGGCTTCTTTTGGCAGTTCTTTTAGTGTTTGATTCATTTCAACACTGGGTAACATAATTTCTTTTTTTCTCTTTCAATTTATGGGAGAAAAATTTGATTTTCATTTCAGTATATATTTCTTTTTTCTTAAAGGTATAATTTTTATACCAGAAAGCCAGCCATTTTAAAAAGTATAATTCAACGTTTTTCAATATAGTCATAAAATTGCACAACCATCACCAGTATTTAATTCCAGAACCCTTTCATCATCCCGCAAAGAAACCCCGTTCTTATTACCAGTAATTTCTTCCTGCCTCCTCCAACCCCTGTTAATCACTAACGTGCTCTCTGTCTTTATGAATTTGCTTATTATGGGCATCTTATTTAAATGAAATCAAAATCATATAACATGTGGCCTTCTCTGTGTGGCTTTTTTTCCCTTAGCATGTTTTCAATGTCCATGCATATTGTTTGATCCACACTGTGTCATGTATCAGTACTTCATTTGTTTTATTGCCAAATAATATTTCACTGTATGGCTATACCAAATTTGATTTATCCATTCATCAGTTAGGACATTTAGGCTGTTTTCATATTTTTCTTGGTTGTTGTTGTGTTTGTTTGATTTTCAGTTTTTCAAGAATCAATATGGTAAGGTATTGAGAGGGTCTGTTTAGTTCAGGTTGGCCTTGAGCTCATTATGTCACCCAGGATGGCCTCAAATTCACATCAATTCTCCTGCCTCAGTCTTCTAATTGCGAGATTGTAGGTGTGCACCACCATAATCATCTCAAAATTTGGTTATTATGAATAATGTTGCTATGAACACATGTACACACATTTTTGGTGAGTTGCATATTTTAAGTTCCTTTGGGTATATGTCTGGGAGTGGAATTGCTGAGTTGTATGACTTTGTGTTTAATTTTTGAGTAAGTAACAATGTTCTACATCAACTGTACTTATATTTTACCTTCCTATCAGCGATATTTAAACGTGCAAGTTTTTTATTGTCCTTGACTACACTTTATTTTCTGTTTGCTTATTATAGCTAGCATAATGCATGTAAAGTGATATATCACTTGTTTTGATTTGTATTTCTCTAATGAATAATGACAGTGAGCATCTTTTCACAAGTTTAATGGCTATTTGCATATCTTCCTTGGAGAAATAGCAACTCAAGTCTTTTCCCTATTTTTAGTTTTTGATTATTTATCTTTTTATTTTTATTGTTGAATTCTTTAATATAAGACATGCCGAGACACCAAACACTGATATGATAGATTTTCAAATATCCCGTCTTGTACATGTTTGTTCTTTCTCCATTTCATGCATAATAGTTTTCAATTTTAATGAAGAACAATTTATCTGCTCTTTCATTGGTGTTGTCTTTAATGTTGTATCAAGGAAACTATTGCCTAGTCCAAGGTCACAAAGATTTACCCTTACATTTTCTTCTAAGATGCTTGTAATTTCAGCTCTTCTAAGAATTCTATAATTTTCATTTTTACAACTACTATTTTGAGTTAATTTTTGTAAATTATGTGCGGAAGGGATACAAATTCATTCTTTCTTATGTGTATATCTAGTTGTCCTAGCACTGTTTGTTGAAAATACCGTTTTCCCCACTGAATGCTTTTAGTACCTTAAGCACACAGATGTATTTTTGACTTTTTGTTTAATTTCACATATCTACATGTCTGTCCTTATGTAGGTACCTCACTGTCTTGGTTATTGTATCTTTGTTGCAAGCTGTAAAGTCAGAAAATGTGATTCTTCCAACTTTGTTCTTATTCAGGAAAGTTTTGGCTATTCTGGCTGTCTTGTACTTTCATATAACTTTTAGTAGCATCTTGCCAATTTCATCAAAAGAGGAAGTTGTAACTATAATAAATTTGAAGATTATGGAGATTTTTACCTTTTAACTATATTGAGTCTTCCAATCCATCAACATGGGATATCTATCTTCCCATTTATTTAGTACTTTTATATTACTCTTAATAATATTTTGTAGTTTTCAGTGCACAAGTTTCACACTTTTTTGGTTAAACTTACTCCTAAGTACTTTGTTCTTTTTGATGCTATTATAAATGGAATTATTTTCTTAATTTCATATGTTGAGTCTTTGACAGTATATGAAAATAAGGTAGTTTATGTATTAATTTATATTCTGTAACTTTGTTGAAATTATTTATTAACTCTAATAGTTCAGAGCTTCTTTAGAGTTTTCTATATATAAGATAATGTCATCTGCAAACTGATATTTTTATTTCTTCCTTTGTATTCTGGATGTCTTTTATTTCTTGCCTGACTACCCTTGTAGAACCTCTACTACAGTGTTAAATAGGAAAAGTGAGACCAAATGTCTTAGTTTTGTTCCTCTCTTATAAGGAAGGTTTTTAGTTTTTTATCATTTTATGTATGATGTTAGTTCTGGGTTTTTTAAAAGTATGTTTTATATCAACTGAAGAAGTTCCTTCCTTCCCAATTTTGTTGACTTGTATTTTAAAAAATCCTAAGAGCATGGTGGATTACCAAACCCGCTGCACAGGGTATCAGTCCCCCAGCTGGCAATATGGCACATGGCTAAAAAGGAAGAAATAAAAATCTGCAGTTGAAGGGGCTCTGAGATAACCCAATGTTCTCAGTGGAACAAAGGGCCAAGAGTCAGAGCACTCATGGCTTGGTACCAACCAGGGAGGTGGGTGGGGGTTGCAGCAGAGTGCATGGCAAGAGAAACTTTTCAGGTATGGGGTATAAGGAGAAACAGAGTACCAGGCACAGAAGCTGGGGACAATTTGTGATGCAGCAGATAACTTAATGTATGCAAGGCTGGCACCTTTGTGGCCAGGAAAGTATAATTCTTTTTGAGTCCCATGGCCTCAGTTGAGATGCTATCTTATGCCTTAGCCCTGGAATTTCATAGGCTCTTGCTCAAGCCCCCATTCCAGCCATCAGCTTTTGTGTGTGTGTGGAAGGTGGGGCAATTTTTGCCCACGTGCTGTGATAAGGTACAGTGGTGCCTCCACTGGACATGATCACATTCTTTTGGCCAATTAAGGGAACATCTGCTTCTATATAGCCAGCTCTGCATATCTCAGTAAACAGGGTTGAAGTAAAGGTCAGGTCAAGTTGGAGGCAAGGGCGTCATTTCTCAGGGGAACACAGCTTTGTGGGGAACACAGCTTGGATGGTCTTCCACAATAGATCTCAAAGAAGATTAAGATAGTCGTGTAGTTTCAAAAATGTACATTAAGATAGTCATGTAGTTTTACCCACTTTATTCTACTAATCTGTGTGTTATGCTGAATGATTTTCCTGTGTTGAGCCAACCTTTCATTCCTTGGGTAAATCCCACTTAGACATGACCTACAATCTCTTTTAGATATTGTTGGATACTACTTGATAATGCTTTGCTGAAGAAATATTAATAGAGGAAGCTGGGTGTGGCAGTGCATACCTGGTGCTCCCCGGCACCAGAGAGGTTGAGGCAGAAAGATCACTAATTTGAGGTTACCCTGGGCTACACAGTGAGTTTAAGACTTTCCTGGACAACACAGGGCGATCCAGCTTCAACAAAACAAAACAAAGCAACTACAAACCAAAAAAAGAATTAATAAGGGAATAGTTTATAGTTTTCTATTCTTATCACATCTTTGCTTTTGGTATAAGAGTATCACTGGCCTCACTGAATAAGTAGAAAATATTCCCTCTTCTATTATTTTTATATGAGTTTGGGAGGAACTATGCTAATACTTTTTAAAATACTTGGCAGAATTTACAAGTGAAGCTATGTCATTCTGTGTTTTTCTTTGGTAGGCTTACTTGACATGTATCTTTGATTACTAGTGCTACTAAAATTTAAAAACATTTTGGTACTAGTTTATTATATAATATTTTGGGTACATCTGAATGTTTAATTATCACATTGATCTTTCAGTCACTATATGCATTACTTCCTTTATGATTTTTCTTTAAATGTGGGGCATTGTGCATGCTATGCAAGCACCCTACCATTGAGCTACAACCCTGACCCTTTTTACTTATTTACTTATTTTTTGAGACAAGGTTTTACTAAGTTACCCAGACTGCTCTTGAACTTCAGGTCCTTCTACCCCAGCTTCTTAAGTAGCTGGGATTACAGGCATACACCACTGCCCTTGGTTTATAATATTTTATATATAGCAGGTTTATAATACCTTTAATATCTGGAATGCAAATTTCTCCACATTAGTTTTACTATTTTAAAGCATAAATGTTTCAAAGGTAAAGCTATGACTTTAATGCAGATATAAAATGAAAGAACATTTTTATTTCATACAGATATCAATGTTTTATATGACTCATTAATTAATGAGGGAACCAGTATGATATTACAACAGACCTGAAAGAGAACTCAAAGAATAACAAATATAAAAGCAGAGGAATGCTGAAATGAATGTATGAACTGGTACAAATTGGCTTACTGGCTGAAGTAGGGGAGGGAAATAAATGTCCAAACATAATTCATTTGTATGTTATCAGTTATCTACAATTTAAAGGAACTATAAAATCATTCAAAAACATTGAGAATCATAGTGAACCAGAAATCAGATAACCTACACAATGCCTAACTTTCCAGTGAAAAGATACAATGATCATTTTGGTCTATTTAAAAATCTTTCATTCCTCTCCCTATAATTAAACAAAAGGAAAGAAAAGGACTGTATTCTCATATGTATTCATACTGTAGTCTCATTTTATAGTCTTAAGAACTTTGCTAAAATTTAAAGTACTATTTTAAAACAGTACTGTCTTAAAGTTCTAATTATGCTTAGAGGATTTTACATAGTTATGCTTTTATATAAGAACATTTGAGGGTTTTTTATGCCTTCTTCAAATTTTTGGACTTTTCATCATTAGATACTGAACACTTCTCACTAAGTTCAGTCATTCATCTCTCCTTTATAATATCTAAATCATTATTATTGGAATAGAGACTTTTTAAAATAATGAGTTTCGTATTTATCATGTTACAAAATTCTCCTTGTTCTAATTATTTTAGAATTCACTTTTATGTTCCTATTTCTTCTTATAGTTAGATAATCATTTGAGAATGGAAGTAATTTTAGTGCTCACGGTTTGGCTGAGAGCTAGATACTTCCTTCTAAGGACAGCATGTGTGTGTTGGGTGGGGGATTGGTAACAACTTCAGACAACTATTTTAATGTTCGCTTCTTGAACTCTTAGGCAGATTATCTTAGCAGATTTTGGCAGAAGTAGATTAGCCATTTCCTGCAAGAGCCTCTCTCCAGGGTTTGGAAGTAAATAGTTAACAATAATAACTGGCCAGTGCAAACTATTTAATTGCTTAGAGTTGCTCCCCAAATTTTTGGATACTATTTGTTATGATTAGATCAAGAATGACCCCCCACAATTATGCACTCAAAGGTAGGGCTTTTGGAGGGTACTTGGATCATGGGGCTACTGTACACATTGTTGTGTTAATCTACCTGTGAGCGTAGCCACTGAGTGTGCTGTTGGGATGTGCAATCTGGTCAGGACAGGTGGGTCACTGGGTCGTTGGGGCTGACCTGCAAGGGCATAGCTCTCTCCTCAGTTCCTCCCTTTTCTCTCTGCTTCATGGGTACCATGACATGAACAGTTTTCTTCCACCAGACCCTTCCTCCATGTGGGTTTCTACTTTGACACAGCTGAAAATGGACTGAAATTACTGAAACTGAGTCTGAATATGCACCTCCTCCTTTAAGTTGTGGGTGGTGGGTATTTTGTCCCAGCAACAAAAGTGACTAAGGCAATATTGTTACACCATCTTATGACTTAGATATTATCCTTCAGCAATTGGAATGTTCAGGTTTCATAACACAGAGCTGGAGCCCTGCAGTAGCAGGAAGTATTCTCAGCTACAGAAACATCTGGAAGTGAGGTAATTATTGAGCTGATTTTCAGTGAGGATGAAAGTTCATTCTGGAGAGAGATGTCAACTTACGGGGCTCATGATACACTATCCCACTTGCTTGGGTATTTAGGAAAACAGCAGAAGCAGGAAGCTCACACTCACCTTCCTCTACTGCTCTCTGAAGCAGGTATAAGACCCTCATTGGAGAGGGGCCCTCTCTGTGTGAGGAGGAAGGGAACATCTTATCTCTAATGACGCAGGGACACAGAGAATCAGAACCTCCATTTATTGCCACTCAATTCTACACCCTGTGTCTAATCATTATCTACACTACCTACTTTATCAAACCTAGCATGAAAAATGTACAGCTTTCCCCATTTCTCTGGTTCATTTCTCACGTCTTCTGTGTTACACAATGCTTACATTACATAAATGTTTTTCTTTTATTGATGTCTCTTGTAGATCTCTGCGTTGTCTAAAGCGAGTACTGTAGTTCGCTAAAGGGAAACCTTTCCCCTCAGCCACCCAGTGGGCTCCTTTTCTGGACTTCCTTCTCTCCGTTTGTTGGTAATCTGCTTTGGGTCGAGCCTTTTTACAGAGGCTTGGGCCGTGAACCTACCAACAGGAAAGGACACCCCCCCAGCCCCCTACCCGCCGCAGGATACATACCAGCCTGGAGAAAAGAGCATGCCTGGGTCCTTAAAACGTACTCAGGCCATCCCACTCTGAAGGACAAACCCACTTAGGACCTTTTGCAACTAATCCTGTTTAGAGAGGAACTTCTGTTCCAGAATCTTCTCCACACCTCCTGTCTCTCCCCTATGAGTTTCCCCAGCAAACACACCAGAGCACTTAGTCTTACATGGTCTTGCCGTTTTCTGCTGGTTTTTGTGTCCTTCACGCTCCCAATCTTATCTCCCTCACTATATCAGGGAAGATCCCATCTGAGTTAGCATCTCACACAGCGCTAACCAATGCTTTGCATACAATAGGCCCTCAATATATGCAAATTCTCTGAAAGGATATTTTGGTAATCAGAGCCTGTTATAGACTACTGAAAGTACCTGTAGACCGAAAGTAATAAAAATGCAATTAACTTCAATTTTGTAGTTTGGGCATTTCAGAAAATTATTATACTCTGTCCAGGAAATGTGTAACAATTTAGCTAGGGCAAACCCCAGCTCCGTGTTTAAAGACTTTAATCCGCTTCCACCACGAGGACTGAAGGCTCATCTTCGTCTCTCGGCGTCGTCTGAAGCGAGTAGCTCAGTACAAGGAAACCTTGCCTGTCAGCCACCCAGCGGGCTCCTTCTCTGGACCGCTTTCTCTCCTTTTGCTGGTAATCTACTTCGGTCCGAGACAGTCCTTTAACTTTAACTGTTCGCGCCCCACGAATAGCTCTCATGCTTTGGTGAGTGGAGATTTTCAAAGTCGGGCTACGGAACCCTTCCTTGTTTTCGACCCTTCTGCTTCTGTGGGCTCCTAAAAATGTGGGTTCCTAAAGAGTTTCCCTCTTTGAAACGCCAGAAAGGAAGATCGTATGGGGCAGAAGCGGCATTTAAACTTGCCGAAGTCGAGCCTGGGCTGGGTGCCGCGCAGGAGCTCTGCAGTGTGGGGACATCAGCGGGCTGGGGTGGAAGAGGGCACCGACACCGCGCAGGCACCGGCGGGCCCACAGCCCCAGGGCTCGGGGCCAGGTCGGCGCCCCCCGCCGGGGTCGGGCCGGGGTCGCGCGTGCGTGCTGCGGCCGGGGCGCAGCCTCCCCCCGCCCTGAAACCGTGGGCGCGTGGGGGGCGGCGCGCGGGGCGGGCGAGGCGCGGGTGGCGGGGTCGGGGTGGAAGTCTTGACGCCGCGGCGCGGCCAGCCCAGATCGGCGGGCGCGGTGGCCGCGGTCGCGGCGGGGCCCCAGGAGCTGACGCCTGGAGGCTGCGTCTCGAGAGCAGCGGCCGCAGAGGCCGGGTCCCGGGACCCCAGCTCCGGCCGCGGAGCCGGCGGGAGGGCGGCGGCGCGAGGCTGGCGGCCCGCGGGCGGGCGCCGCCGGGCGGGAGGCTGGGGGGCCGGGGCCGGGGCCGCGTCCCCGAGCGGGTGGGGGGCGGAGGCCGGGGCCGCGGTCGGGGCGCGGCGGCGGCGCGCGCGGCTCTCCCGGAGGCTCGGGGGGCCCGGCGCGAGCTCGGCGGGGCCATGGCCGCCGGCAGCATCACCACGCTGCCCGCCCTGTCCGAGGGCGGCGACGGCGGCGCCTTCCCGCCCGGCCACTTCAAGGACCCGAAGCGGCTGTACTGTAAAAACGGGGGCTTCTTCCTGCGCATCCACCCCGACGGCCGCGTGGACGGCGTCCGCGAGAAGAGCGACCCGCACGGTGAGTGCAGCCGACGCCTCCCGCTCCCGTGGGGCCTGCGGTTCCTGCGGTTTGCCGCGCGCGCCCGCCTGCGGGGAGCTGCGGTGTCGGGTGGGGTGTCCCCGGAGCTGCAGGGCCTCCCGGGGCGCAGCCCACCTGTGGCGTCGGGGCTGCCGGGCCCCCCAGGAGAGGCGAGCTCCTTTCAGAGCCCCAACCACCTTGGGCCCAGACGGGAGGGACCCCGCAGAATTGCATATTCTGTTCTGAATGCACGCCATTCCACAGACCTGCCCTGAAGTTCCCATCAGTGAGACCCCAGGCATTCTTGCACACCACTCCCCCCCATTTCTGTTTCATTCCAATTCCTGAAAGCTGAAAGAGCCCTAACAAAACAAAAACATAGAAACAAACAGTGCCCCTGGCTTTGACAGTGAAGTGCTACAGATCTTTGTGTCAGTAAGGAAGAGTAGGAACACCTTCTTCCACCTGCATTTATTAGCTTTGGGACATTGAGCGGCACTTAGTTCCAGAGCCAGTTTTCTTATCCCTAAAAGTGTCCATAATGTCTGCCTTGCAGAAGGTTTAAAGGTGAAATGAGAATTGCACTTCTGCTTTCCATAAAAAAGAAAAACAATCTATTTGTGGCTATAGGAATGGCATTGGCCTGAATCAGGGGTTCTGTAACATCGAGATTCCATCAGAATCACCTGGAGGGTTATAACGCATTGCTGGATCCGGTTCCCTCATCCCTGAGGCCTGGAGCTGGGGCTGAATGGTTGCTTTGCTAACAGGTTCCAGGTGCTGCTGATCCCAGAACCGTGCCCGGAGAGCCACTGGTCTAGAGAAAAGAGTGTAAAGCGGGCTGGCTGACTACTCTTGCTGGCATTTGCAATGAGAGTGAGACCAGTTGAGGAGAGGCTCTGAAACCATGTAAATGTAAATATTCTACTTCACTTCAAACTTTTGCCTGCTAGTTTTAACACTCACTGGTGATTCTTGCCTGAAACAAAAATATTGCAGAAGTAGTTGCTGAAGTGACTTTCTGCCTCTAGATAATAATATTCTGTATGGGTTATAACTCATAACTGTCATTATTTGGAGATTCAA
>PVLD010029003.1:0-18621 GCA_004027595.1 Dinomys branickii | reverse complement strand
TCCACAAAAGACTGGATTAAAAAATTGTGGCATTTTTATATAATAGAATATTATTCAGCTATAAAGAAAGACAGTTTTGGGGACTTTGTAGGCAAGTGGACAAAACTGGAGTCCATACTCATAAGTGAAATAAATCAGCGATACATGTGCAGGCAACGTATTGTATCACTGGTGTAAGAACCCGAGGGTGGGAATATAATCTAAGAGACATGAAGGAAATCTGTTCTAAAACAAAGAACAGATGGGACGAAGGAAAGTAGAAAAGAAAAAGACAAAAATGTATGTAGGTATATATGAATATACATATATGCAGGAGGGCTAACATGCTTCTACTATTGTATTCTATCACGTAATGCTAAGCAATAATCGATGACGGGTTATTTGATCAATGTTTTTTTTTTTTGTTTTATTTGATCAATGTTGTATGTCTGTATGTGTTATCCTGAACACACACTTCGAAGATATCAATATGTAAAGCAGCAACTATTGGTGTTTTTGTTGTTGTTGTTGTTGTTGTTTTTGCTGTTGTTGATGTTTGCCTGTTTTGTTTTTTGTCTTTGGACTTTTGGTTTTTGTGTTTTTTCTGTTGTTGAGAGGATTAATTGTCTGACTAAATTTGCATGTCTGTATATGGGCTTGTATATTTACACTTCGAAGATATCAATGGATAAAGCAATAACCACTGTTGAGATCATATCACCTTGTCTATAGATTAGTTGTGATTGTACTATTTTTTATGCTAATTGGTGTCTGTTTGTCAATATGTTTTTGTACTTGTATTTTTTAAAATAAAAATAAATAAATAAATAAATAAAATGTTATAATTTTAAACTTGCATATCCTTAAAGAGTAGCTATGAAATGCATAAAGCAAAAATTAAACTATTACAAAAAGAAACCAAAAAGTCACCACCAGAGTGGGGTTGACATGGTCACACTCACATGTGTTTGAAACTGGTGGATTAAGCATATGAAAATTAAGTGAAATGGGAGAAGGAATTACCACAGATAGAAAGGTGGACACATTTTGAGGGAAAATGTTCTGAAACTGTACTATAATAATGTTTACACAGCTCTGTAAATTTATTAAAAACTTTAACTTGCACATATATATATATATATATATATATATATATATATATTGTGTGTGTGTGATACTGGCAATTGAATCCAGGGCATTCTCACTGAGGGGCATCTCCATCCCTTAGTAAATTTTGAGATGGGATCACAGTAAGTTGCCAGCTTGCCCAGCTTGGGCCTGAACCTGCAATCCTCCTGCCTCAGCCTTTCAGAGTGCTAGAATTATAGCACTTTGCCCCGTACTCAGAAAATTATACAATTTTAAATGTATGATCTTATAATATATAAATTATACCTCAAATAAAAGTGTTAAAATAATTCAGTAAGGTCACAGAATAGCTTTTGAGTCTATATAATATCATACATGTGCCAATTAGGAGAAAAAATTTCAACTCAAGCACAAATGAAATATTTAGAAAATTTTATTTCACATGCAACCACAAAATAAATCTCAACTAATATGAAAAAATTGATATCTGGTAAACAATATTCCTGAATATAATTAAAATGAGAAAGTTAAACATGATTTTTTATTACTGTCTGAAAATTTAAAAATACTTCCAGATCACAGGCTTCAGAAGAATTAACAAGGCAAATTAGGAAAAACTTAGAATTGAAAGAAAAGTAAAAGTACTGTTGTTTATATCAAAGCATGGGATAGACTGAGTTAGGCACTAAAGGGACAAATAGGTCCTGACTATTGACCTTAAGAATCCATGGGAAAAAAGACACAACTACAGGTATAGTAGAGGTGGTTTTGTTTTTTTTTAATCTTAACTTGTAGGTATGAATCACTCAATTTGAAAATCTGGACACGATGAATGACTATCTAGAAAGTACAACAGACCCCACAAGAAAGAGAAAAGCCTATGAGACCTGTGAAGGGAGCTGGGTGAGGTTTAGGATCCTTAGGCAAAATGAATACCAGACATAAGGTTTATAGAGCAGTTCTACCAGACAGTTTAAAAAAGCACATAATTTCAAAGTTATACCCGCTTTTCCCAGAAAAAAGAAAAAGAGGACACTTTCCACTTTCCCCACATTACTTTATGAATCTAATATAACCCCAGAATAAAAATCAGAGAAAAATAATACAAGAAAGGAAAAGTACAGGCTAACCACACTTATAAACTCAGATTCCAGAAGCTTAAGTAAAATATTAGCCCACTGAATTCAGCAGAAAATGTAATAAATGTTAATAGGGACAATTTATTATTGAAAGACTGGTGGGCTATCATTTTAGAAACCTTGATTTCCTAACAGATGAAGGAAGGAAAATTATCATCTCGACAAAGCCTTTAATAGAATTCAATGCACATTCATGGTAAAGGTTCACAGCATACTGCTTACTGCAAGCCAGACCCTATTCCAGAGCTGGGCAACTGGAAGAGGCATGAGTCCTCACACACATCACAGAAAAGAAAGAATCTAGTCCTCGATAACTAAACCATCACTGCTGTTTGGGGCTCTAGGGGACGGTAACTTCTTCACCATGGTGCATGACCCTGTGCTTTGCCCGGAGCAGGTACCTGATAATATTTTAATTGGTTGTTACAGCAAATAAAATAAAACTAACACAGCACTGTATAATTTTGGATTTTAAAGTTCTTCAGAATTTTTTCCTTATCATATTATTTCCGTCCTGGGCTTGGTAGAGACTAATTGGCTTAGCAAGCCAAACTCAGAGCTTGAACGGTTCGGCATGGTTTCACAGAGGTGGAGCACAGTGATACTGTTACAGGGTAGTTTCTCTAGGAATGGGTCGCCAATTAAAAGTATCTCAGGTAATGAAGAATTGGATGAGACAAGCCAAAAATGGTGCCAAACTTTGATATGAAAAATGTGGAGGTCAGTGGGTATGGAAGAAACCAACTCCACAGGGCGAACTTGCACCAAACAAAGAGAAAGAGAGGGTAAGCAAAAGTAATGGTACACGCCCTGTGAGAAATGCAGCACAGGGCATTGCGAGAACTCACAGAGGACAGCAGGTTTCCACAAGGGCCAGGCTTCTTTTGTGCTGTCCACATCTCCTGGGAACAAGGAGATGTCCTACATCCCAGGTCCTGGCTGCGCCCTGGGATCCTGTAACTGACATCCCACTATTTTCTCCAACCAGCTTTGCTACCCCCATCTCCTATGTCAATACCAGGACCTACTTGGAACACACGGCTCTTTTCTGAGCTTTTTCAAAGTAATTATCAGCACATCTTAATGTGACCCTGAGACATAATTAAATGCATTTTGGGCTGCAGTGGAGAGAAGGATGTGGGAGAGGGAACAAGACTTCTTCTCTTTCACAGTCAGAATGTCAGAGCCAAGGACCCTCGCCTGGAGCCTTGCGGGAGCTCTGCAGCTCTGCCAGAAACCTCTTCCTTGATGTGCTGGGACAGATTGTCTTCCTTCAAGACACTACATAAATCACAACTGGGAAAATAATTTACAGCCACAGTGATGGAAAAGAAGAAAGAAAAAAGAACATGCCCTGTAGTTCACAGTGAGAAGCCCTGAATTCTCAGCAGGCAGCAGCTGGGTAGGAATACGAACCATATTGTGCCCAAGCAAATTTCCCATCTTGAGGCCTCGGCAGGACCCATCTGTTTTACACCAGATACAACCCAAGCTGATGCAAAATGTGCCCTTAAAAGTTGTGCGGTTGGAAGAGTGCAACATAGGAAAGGGGGGTGGCAGCACAGAGTGGCTCCTACAATGAACTGCCTTCTAATCCACTAAATTTAACATGTTTTGCACTCAGCAGTGAGATTTGCAATGTAGCCTTTGCAATCAGGTCCCCTCTGAGGATACATGGAACAGGTTTCTCTAGCCTGAGTGTCAGGAAACCAAGGTTAAAAACACAGAGCGAGCCAGACAAATTGGTACATGCCTGTGTGCTATCACTTTGGAGGCTGAGGCAGGAGGACAGAGAGCTCAAGGCCAGCCAGGCTACATAGGGAGACCTTAGGTCAAAACCAAAACAAACAAGCAAGCAAAACACACACACACACACACACAGACACACACACACACACACACACACACACACACACACACGGCCATGCCGAGTGCTTGACTGACCTGGAGTTTGCATTGGCCTCTTTCCTGGAGAGCAGCTGTGCTCATTACAGGCTGCCTGGGCATAACTCAGAACCACATGTTTAAGTCAGAACCCCAGGCTAAGCAGCCCTGTGGCAGCCGAACTACTCTGCCCATATGTCTGCTCACCCACTTTTGCTGTTCTGTATTCACTGCCCTGACACAGGGCCCACCCCTGCCACACAAGAGACATCTGGACAGAGAGACATGGGAGGTGTGTGGAGAGACACAGATTGGTGCCCTGGAGTGTGCAAGGTGGAAAGAGCATCTGAGGTGCATCGGTGACTTGGTTCCAAAGGAGAGGGCGGGTGACATGAGTCACAGTTTCCCCTTCTGCTGTGATGAAGTACTCCCTGAAGGAAGGAACCTGAAGCATAGGCACAGTGACTGCAAGCGGCTAACAAGAGCCACAGTAAATGGGAACCAGGCCAGACTGAGTAATATGTGGCTTATAGAAAGAAAGAAAAAAAGGAAAATAACTGTTCAGGTGTGAGCTGTGTGACTTGAGCCAAAGCCCTCCACCTCTCTGAGCCCTGTGGCACTGTCTCTCAGATAAATCTAACACCTGTACTATTTCTCATGGGCTAATGTGAAAGTCAAATAAGAATACCTTTGTGAAGGTGCCCTGTAAATTATAAACCCATAAACAGTAGAGAGCTCAGAGAGCCACCTCCATGCTTGCCAAGCTGGCCTTGGTGAGCTGGAGTCAAGGTGAGCGGCCACACAAGATGGAGCACTAAGAGACCGCGATGTGGAAAGATGGTTATCAGATCCTGCATTCAAGCTGTGTTAGAATGCTTTAGAGCAATTTATGCCCAAAACTTTTAAATAAAATAAGTCAAGGCATAGCCCATCAGAATTTTTATCAAAAAAAAAAAGAAAGCAGGAAACACAAGCCACACCAAATATGAAGGACTGCATATGTTAGCAGGGTGCGCTAATGCACACCTATAATCCCAGCATCCTGGGAGACTGAGGTAGGAAGATCACAAGTGTGAACCCAGCCTGGGCAATTTCGTGACCTAGTGAGACCCTGTTTAAGAAAAAACAAAAACTAAAAGGGGCTAGTGACGTAGCTCAGAGTGAAGGCCCCAAGTTTACCCCTAGTGCAAAAATAAAATAAAATAAAACAAAAAGCTGCACATGCTTTGTTAAACTCCTTTACTAGGGGCAGGAAATGAATAAGTGATAGCTCTCTTTGAAGGACAGCTTTCCACACTCCCAAGCAGCCAATGTCCCCAGACTTATCATGTCATAATATTCCCCAAACTTCATTAAATTCCTCCCTTTCAAGTCCAGATTTGACTGGCATCTCTCACTAGATAGATAGATAGATAGATAAAACAGTTTAAAAATGCATCAAAGAAATCATTCACCCACAAGTTATTCTTTTTGTTAATGATTTGGCCATTCAGTCGAATGACAAGAGGAAGAAGCAATGTCACACTGAAATGGAAGAGGCCAGAGTCAGACCCAGGGCCAACAGCAAGCTATGCTAGCAGGTGGAACTTACACAGGTAGTCATGTTTCTGAATATGGGAAGGAAAGAAGTTTCAACTGGACCACATTCAACAGGACATATGCCCAGAAGAACTGCTTTCCTCTTCTGATATAAAAGAAGTTATATAAGTTGAACAAATGCTCCTCTCTTTCAGGAACATCTTACACAAATTGCACAAGCTGTCAAAAGCCTCAGGGAAATAGCCAGTGGTGGAAATGTTTGCCCAGCGCTCAGCTGATAGACAAGCATTGCAAAACCCTCCTTGCTTACCTGTGCCCTGCCCCCTGCACTCCTGAACACTCCACAGTGCGGTCAGGCAGGCCAGGCTGGGCCCAACACCACCACATCAAAGTGGAGCCCAGTACCCTTTGCCCTTCCAAGCTCTAGTGGCAGGTCAGGCCGGCCGCAGGGAGTTGTGCCTCAGAGAGAGTCTTCCTCCTTCCTCCCTGGCCCAGACCTCTTCCGAACATAAACAGAGGCCTCCATCGCCACTACGGCTCCTCTGATAAAAGCCACATTGTTCCAAGCCACACTAGAAAAGCATTATAAATCTCATCCTAGGAATCTCAGCTCAGGAATATCTCGTCCTCCGCAGAAAGATGATTTGCATGGGCCACGAACCCCTATCTTTAACTCTAGGATTCTCTAGACTTTATCAAGAGAAGATAAGCCCTTTGGGCTCAAAGGCTAGAAGGAAGGAAAGGACAGAAGGTAAAACATCTTTATACACCCCAAGAATTAGGTCCTCATTTCCTGGAAGTTAGTACTGAGTATGTCTCAGGTAAAATCCAAATAACCTTTCCAGCTTGTTTGAGTGTGACAAAAGAAACACATTCTAACTTTCAGGTTACAAAGAAAGAACAGCACATTTTCTTCTCGAGTGTTGTCCAGCATACATGTGTGCAGTAAAGGTTGGATTAATGAGATTCATGGACTAGGTGTGTCCACTGTGAAGGAAAGGCTTATTAATGGAATTCTTATCTCGTTCTTTAAAGAGGATACTATTTGTGTCTTTGTGTCAGAGGAAGTTCGCTATGCAAAGAGAATGACAACAGTAGTAGTGAACAACCTGCGGTGAGCGTTCCCTCGGAGCCCAGGGCTGCTCCAGGCACCTGCATTTACTGAGCCTTCAACCCTCCCAGCACCGCGCTTCCTGTTCACCTTCCCACTCCCACAGCTGGTGGGTGACATGCAGTCCTTCCCGAGCAAAGTTCTCTCCTGTGCCCGGCATCTGTGGCCATTGTCCACATTGACTTCCGCTGCCTCTGCTGTGCATCACGGGATGTCATGGCTGTGCCCCGAAGGAAGCCACAGGGTTCCTCCACTGTTCTGTCTTTATAAGTCAACACAGATGCTGCCTTGCTGGGAGGTGGTTTCAGGGAATTTGTACTTCCTTTCCCCGGACTGTTCTCAGACCCTGCTGTCATTCATCTTCCCATCACATGTACTGCAGTTTGATGAATGGGCTTCCCAGCTAGTGGCTAATTGGGCCCCAGGGAAGTACTTCATAAAGATACGGGGAGAATGAGAGACACAGAGACACCACAGAGACAGAGAGACAGAAAGAGACAGAGACAAGGGATTGGAGAGAAAGAGTTCTCCAAATGAAACTACTATAGAAGCTGTGATAATATATAAAAGTGTAAGCTCTGGAATCAAATAGTTCTAGGTCAGAATCAGCTTTATTACTGGCTCCTCTGAGTCCTTAGAAAGATTACTGAATCTCCTCAAGCCTCAGTTTCCTCCTCAGTAAAATGGGAATAATGGTACAAATTGAGCATTCCAATCCAAAATCAGAAACTTTTTGAAGGCCTATATAACATCACAAGTAGAAAATTCCGTACCTAAATTCATACGACAAGCCACAGCTGAAACACAAGCACACCAAAATATTGTGTAACATTTCATTCAGGCTATGTGTACAAGGTGCATGAAAGAAATAAATTTGGTTCTCAGACTTGTGTCCCACTGAGCAAACTCCTCATTCCCTTAATAGTATTCTACTATGTGACCTAGCAATGGATTCTCCAAAACTTGAACTTAGTTTTCTAAGGAGGCCTTTGCAGGAATATCACTGAAGCATTGTCTATAGTAGCTAGGGTGAGGCGAATTGTATCTCCAAAATTCTCACCCCCAGGCCTTTAGAATGTCAAAGTACCTAAAGGTAGGGTCTTTAATGAGATGCATAAGTTAAGTAGAGGTTTCTCAAGTTGGCCCTAACCCAGTGGAGATGGCGCCACAGATAGGCACTGAGCAAAGATAGGGGAAGACCCAGGATCGGGGAGGCGACCATCCATGAGCCAAGGAGAAACCTCTGAAGGGTCCAACCCTGCTGAAGTAGCACCTTCATCATGGAGATCTGGCCTCCAGTACTATAAAAAAACAAAGCTCTGTTTTTAAGCCATCCAGTTTATGGTATTTTGTTAAGGCAGCCATAGAAAACTAGTATATTAACATTTTTATTATTAGCCTGATGTGCATTCATTGGATTAATTATGATCCTTGGTTCATGACACATTGTCATTATTCTGCTGTAAATGTTCTGTTTATATTTAATGATTAATTTTTTTCCAATAAGCTAATAAACATCTGTAAACATATCTCCAAACACAGAACTAAGAGTAGAGAATAATTCACATCTAAGTACAAAGTCTCCCACCAACCTTGTCCATGTCTTCTAAGTGTCCATCAACTTGAAAGTGAAACACAGTGTACTCACGCAGTCAAATGCTGCACAGAATGAAAATAAGTGCATTATAGCTATAATTACTGACATGTACAAATCTCTAACACACATTAGCCCTGGGGAGTAAGAGACGAGAAGGACGATTAGAGTTGGATGCAGAATTTCAATTATATTTCTAATGCTTTCTTTCTTAGAATGTTGGAATGAAAACATTTATATTATCTAGGCTTTTCTTTATGTCTTGTTGTTTCATAATAGTAAGTTTATGACCTTTTAAAGTGCACTTCACCAGCTTTAGAGAGAAGGAGGAAGAGGCGCTATAGCCCAGGGAAGAGGCCGCTGTTCACTGCTATCCCTACCTCCTTTTCCCCGTCTGGAACAATTGAACAGATACTGAACAGTTACAAAGATCTGTGACATCCATGACTTTGAACTGGCTTAGCGGGTTCACAGCCAGGCTGTTACAGAAGTCATAGCCCAGATCCCAATGGATGGTCAGTATTTTGCCACTTGCCATGGAAGTGATTGCAAGTATAACCACATGAGAGTAACCCCATGCCAGGCAGAAAGAAAAGCAAATAGTAGAAAACTAACCTTGATCTAAGAGTTGGGTTTTGGTTTGGGTTGAGTTGGTTTGATTTTGTTTTGGTTTTTGTTTGTTTGTTTGTTTGTTTTGTACTGGGAATTGAACTCAGGACCTTGTACTTGCCAGGCAGGCACTTGCACTGCTGAGCTAGATCCCCGGCCCTGTTTTGTTATGTTTTTGAGACAGGGTCTCCCTAGGTAGTTCAAGCTTCCCTTGAACTCACTATGTAGCCCAGGCTGGCCTTGAGCTCATAGTGACCCTCCTGCCTCAGCCTCCCAAGGACTGGGATTACAGGCTTATACCACTACTCCCCCAAGAGTTTTAACTCATTCTAAATCAAGTTAACAAAAAGTAAATTCTGCCTAATTGAAAGCATTAACAATATACTGAAACTCCTAACACTAGTATCCCTGATCCAGGTAAGAAAGAATCAACTAAGCTTTAATTCTTTATATGAACAAAACCAACTGGGTGTGGTGGTGCAGATCCCTAATCTCAGGACTCACTGGAGGAAGCTGAGGCAGGAAGATCACAAGTACAAACCATACAAGGGTAATTTAGACTCTGTCTCAAAATTTAAAAATAATAAAAGGGAGTGGGGACTGTGTTGAGTGCAGAAGCCCGGGGTTCAATCCTTAGGAATCCCCCCACCCCCCAAAAAGCCCTGCATTGTGAAGCAGAAAGAGTTCAGAGAAACTGAAGGGTAATGCAGCCAGCTGTGTGTGCATTGCTTGACTGGCAAACTGCTGGGCCAGTGCAGTTCTTGGAGTAGGTGTGCTTTTCTAAATACAGGGACAATGATGACCGCGGGGCAGGTTTCGTAGAGCTCTCTGAGGGGACACACACAAAGCCCCCAGACAGTGCTGCCTCTTAGCATGTGCCTCACATATATAAACCTATGTCTTCTCCCTCTGGCAGGCAGCGCATCCAGGATCAACAAGAAGTTTAAAAGAAGCCCCATGGGTATGAATGCTGCTATGCTGGGATCTTCTCACATCTTCACTGCGGCCGCAATGGCAAGAAATAGATGTGAGGGAGGAAAGAGGAAAACTATTTGTGTAATGGTGTCCTGATGGCTCAGAAAAAAAAAAAAAAAGATGGACTTGTAAACATTGGTAAAATGCTAAGAAAGGAGAAAATACTAAAATGAAGGTACCATAGCTGGGTGTGATGGGGTACACCTGTGATCCCAGAACTCTGGGAGGGTGAGGCAAGAGAAGGCCAAGTTCAAGCCAAAGCAATTTGGAAGTGTGGAGGGAGGACTTCAAGATGGCGACAGGGTAGGCAGCAGAGAGAGAACCTCCCAGAGGAATGCCACTCAGACAAAGAAATATAGGAATATAGCAACATGTGAAGGACAGAAGGGAAAGAGGTGAGTAGCCTGAACTCAGGAAGGATCTGAAATGGGAACTGAAGCCCTCGGAAAGACTAAGCAAAACCTCTTCTGGAGGAAAGGATCGGAGATCCGCCATGGTGCAGTTGGAGGGAGAGGAGACAGAGAAGGAGGAAGTCACTGCTCCAAACACACCCTTGGCGCACGCCCCTGTTCCGGCATTCGCAGCTTCAGCTTCAGAGACTCACGCTCATGGAAGCCTCCCGACTCGGCCAGGGGAGAGCAGAGTTCTGAGAGCTGGTCCAGGGCTGGAGAGGGGAGGGCACAGCCAGGAAAGGAGGCAATGGCGGTCAGGAGCAGTTGTAGAACCCAGTGTGAGGATGAGAAGTTACGACAGCCACTGGGGCAGAGTCCCCACCCTGCAGCAACCTTCCTAATCATTGGAGAGAATCAATACAACTAGTACACAGCCCACCACGCCCGGCTCTGCACCTGCCTCGAGGCGGTGGCCCCCTGCCTCTCTGCTGGGTGAGCGGCTACAAGCCAAAGCAATTTGGCAAGCAACTCAATGAGACCCCCATCTCAAAATGTTCAAAAAGGTAGGGGTGAGGTGAGGATACCATCATGTGAAGGTCCTGCGTTCAACTGCCAGGACTGCATATTGATAAATAAATAAACGAGCAAGCAGGCAAGCAGCCCAATCTTGTAAAAGGGTAGCCATGTGGTTTTAGTGGTATTATACTGCTCTTTATGGTGGAGAATGTTTTTATAATTTTAAAGACCAGATGAGAGGACATGGCTTCAAATTAAATCAGGAAGACTTCAACTAAACTTGAAAAAAAAAAATCCTAACCATAAGAGCTACAAAACAGTTGTGGAATTTCCATCTCTGGAGATCTTTAAAAAGATTATTATTTGTCCTGTATATCTCGGAATATTTCTTGCTAAACACATACTTTTTAAATTCTTAGATTAAAACAATGGATCTACAAATCTACTTTCACATGCTTATGCATATGAATATATGACATAATATTTGGAAATGTTGCTTTGCATGTTATGGAATTCTATTCTAAATATACAGTTTGGGGATTCTACACTTTTTATGCATTACTGTATGCAAAACATTTTCTCATGTTATTTAATACTCTGTATCTTAGTCACTTTCTCATCATTGGAACAAAATACCCAATACCCACAACTTAAAGGAGGAAAGGTTTATTTTGACTCACAGTTTTTAAGTGATTCAGTCCATGGTATGGTGGTTCCAAGGCAGGAAAAACATGGTGGAAGAGCTGTGGAGAAAAGCAGCTCATGTCATGGCGGGAAGGAAGCAGAGAGAGAAGGAAGGGGGTAGGGAGGGAGGGAGACCCTTCCAGGTCGTGCACCCAGTCACTCAACTCTTCTCCTCGGGCCCCACCTTCTAACAGCACATAGGGCTTTAAATCTTTCAGTGAATTATTGTACTGATGACTGTACTGTGTCTACAATCCATTCATTTTCCACAAGCATAACCTCTGAACACAGGAGACTCTGGGGGACGTTCTAGCTCTAACCCATAACACCCTAACAGTATAATGTTCCTTCATCATTTGGTTGTTTCAGGCTTTTGTTTACAATAAATCACCATGTGGTTAGCAGGATGTCTATTGGCCGCCAGAAAGTAGGTTGCAGGTATTATGGTTGATACATTGTGTCAACTTGGGGAGTCCTGAGGTTTGGCTGAGTAACTCAGCAGGAAACCAGGGTGCTTACTTTGTATACATCCTGAGCCTGTGGAAGAGGAAGGCATGGAAATTATGTGAATGCACACGCCCCCTGGGTGGGGTAGCCTGTTTACAATGTAAGGGAGAAAAAGAGGTTGCTTGCCACCATTCCTCCCTTTGCTCTTGTTTTTGCTGTGTTCTGCAGCCATGAATGTTCGCCCTCTGCCATGTGCCACTCTGCCTGTGAGCCAGCCAAGTATGGACTGAAACCTCCACAAACTGTAAGTTAAATAAACTTCATTTTGGGCATTGGATATTTTGTCTCAGCAAGGAGAGAAAAGTAACCAAGACAGCAGGTTACACTCCAGTGAGAGCAACCTGGGATCACTTCTCCCTCCGCTGCTCTGAGTATGAGCATTCCAAAGCTTTGATCATCATGGTCAGCAAAGAAATTGTATTCCATTCTGATTTCAACGTGAAGATCTGATTACTGAGGAGCTGAACATCTTTTTGCAATGTTAATTCAACATTTCTGGATTGCCCTGCAAAGCTCAGGGAAGAGCATGCCTTCCCCTACAGAGTCTGCTACTTTACTTATCTCTGAAGAAACTCTGAGGGGATAGTCCTAATTCAAACCTAGTTGTTAGAAATCTAAGATGGGCAATGATTTACTGAGATTCAAAATTTTTCATATTAGGTTCATATCAGTTATTTACACTGAGTTTATGTTTCCCTTTTTAAACATCCTGAAAATCCCAGGAGGAGATAGCTGGCGCTAGAGGGATTGGTTTATTAACAGATCTGCTTTCACAGTGAGCCTGCAAATTTCCATGAAACAATGGAAAATAATTTGATGAAGGGGTTCTTAGGGTACTTTAGCATTAGAGCTCTTGTGCTTTATCCAACTACAAACATTGTGCAATGTATATGTATTTAATTTAGCACTTATTATTCATGAAAGAATGAGCTGTAACACAAGCCTTAGACATTATAAAGCCATGGATAACTTTCCAAGGAAAAGCACATCTTTTTATCTGCTAATAATAGTCTATGAGATTTCATCAAAGTGTAGTAGTTTTTGCTCTGGAAGTATGAGGAAGGTATTGCAAGTTCAAGGCCAGCCTGGACAAGTTAGCAACTTGAAGACACCCTGCCTCAAAATAAAAAATAAGCCGAGGATATAGCTCAGCGGCCTAAGTGCTTTCCTGGAAAGCCTGAGGTCATGAGTTTGGTTCCTGGTACCAAAAGAAAAAAGAAGAAGGAAAAGAAAACAAAGAATAAATAAATGGCTCAGTACAAAGTCCTTGGTACTGAAAAAAAGAAATAATATTTCTAAGACAATTAATAGACAACAGCAAAAAATCATCTGAACAGTATTTACATTACATATGATTTACATTAAACCTTGTGCTAATAATTATTTTGAAAAGTTCAAGTCATAAATGAAGTACAAATGTTTAATAGGAAATTATCTATATTATTGAATGCTAGCCATTACACAAGACTTTAAAGAACAAACTTCTGCCTCTTTTTGGTCACCTGTCCTTAAATAAGCACCAACATAGTGAGTCTTGGTCTCTCTTTACTTCTCAATGTCAGACTATAAAGGGCTTCCAGACATGGAAGTGTCTAGAAGCAAAGCAGCTATCCCTTCCACCAAAACAATTATAAAATTGAACAAAACAAATCTTTCAAGGAAATGGAGAACAAGAAACACAAGACAATGATCTCAGTGGAAACAGAAGCATGATACTAGACTCCTAGGATCACCCAGCTTTCTGTCTGGGAAAAATTTCCTGAACAAGATGAACGAGAAGAGAGTCCATAAAGAACATAATATTTGGCTGAGCTGAGCAGGCAACAAGCAGAACGCAAGGCAGCTGGAATGGCTCGAATCTGCAGGGCAAAGCAAACTACAGAAAGAGGGCCCTAGAAGCCTGTGCAGGAGTTGCCAGGAATCCATGGTTACAGCACAGGGCAAGGCCACCTACGGCTGACCAGATAGCTGCAGCTAGAAACTTGACAGTAGAACAGAGATGTGAAAAGGTTGAACACTGCTGGGGAATACTGAAGGTCTAGCCTTGCAGGAGAGGAGTGTTATGTGTCCCATTATCACCCTTGGAATTCATTTGAGACATGGAGGACAACGTTTACAGATTACAGCTCACCAAATTAGAGGAACTCAGGACATACTTGAAGGCCTTCCCAAGACCCGTACAAATTCAGGGTGACCTGCCAGAAGTCGAACTGCCTTGCTAATATAAGAACAAATACTCTATATAGGAAGGTAACAATGTAAAGTCTACACTTTATGGTTGGCAATGTTCAAAACCTGACATTGCTCAGAAAATGAATTTAGTACACAAAATTTAAAGACAGCTTTCATAAATATGTTCAAAGAAGTAAATGGAAATATGTTCCAATGGTTAAAGGGAAACATAGCCCTAATGGATGAGTAGACAGAGAAGTCCAAAAGATAATTCAATTGATAAAAAATAAAATTGAGGTTCAAAAGTAAAATAATTGAACTTTTTAAAAAAAAAATCAAGAAAACAACATAACAGCAGAGTAAGTGCTACAGAGGGAAAAAAGAGGGCAGTCAGTAAACTTGTGTCAGATCAAAAGAAATTATATATAAGTACCGCGCGCTAACCGATTGGGCCACTGGAGCTTCAAAAGAAATTATATAAACAAGGGTAAAAAATTAAATAGACAGAAATTCAGCAACCTAATAAAGTAGCCTAATACATGTATGGAATTCTAGAAAGTGGAACAAGAAAAATGGGACAAAAAATTTGAAGAAAAATTATGGAAATCTATACTATCTAGTGAAAAACATTATCCTATAGTTCTAAGTCCCACAAATCCTAGTAATATAAACAACAAAGGAAAGAACCACACACAGGGACATCACAGGCCAACTCTTCCCAACCAAGGATTGAGAAAATCTTCAAAGCAACCAGAAGGAAAAAAAAAAAAAAGATGTAGTGCACATACAGTAACAAGCTAAATACTATAAAATTGTCTCTGATCTCCCTTCATAAACAATGGATCCAAGAAAACAATGGAATAGTGCTTAAAGGAAAAAACTTAACACAAAATAGTTTATCCAACAAAAACTTTTCATTAGAAAAGGTGAGAAGTGAGGCTGAACCAGGAGGATCACAAGCTCAAGCCCAATCTAGGCAATATATCTCCATTTCCAAGCTAATAGCACTGGGCAGGTAATGAAAAAAAATCTAAGACCATTCTGCCTAGGAACCAGAGGCAAATGTTTGGGACAGCTAAGATTAGGATGAGCAATAAAAATAATTAATGAGAAAAAAAAAAGAATCAAAAGCTTAGAGAATCCTAGGAGAAATTATAATAAATGATTAGAAAAGAGGAGATACAACAGTCATTATTTTCAGATTCTAATATTGAGACAACCGATAGAAATCCAGGCCACAGGATCCTCAAGATTGCTCAGGAACATGTTTCAGAATATCTTTGAAGTTTTCTGAGGATTCTTTGACTTTTATGTTCATAAGGATGCCCTTGGGCTCTTGAACCCAAGATTCTGCATTTCTAAAAAAGTAGCAAATGATGCTGACACCGCTGGTGTGTGATCACATTTTCTGTGGTGTGTTTTAGAAAAGACCACATCAAAATGGTCTGCGTGTCTGGTCATACACCACCGAAAAGAGTGGTAATGCCACCAGGAGGAGTCAAACATCACCCTATCATCTTGAACTGTCCGGTTCCTGAAGACTCAAATAATATTGAGGACTTAATTAACTATCACTGGGTAATTCTCAGACACAGGCAATTCAGCAAAGAAGCCCCACCGTTGATTACAGCTTCTCCAAAGAAGCAGGAGCAGCCAGGAGGAGGCTCACTCTGCGGTCCCGCTGGCTCCTGACAGCTGCCCTGCTTAGCCACACACATTGTGGCTCCTCTGTGCCGTCCATCTGAGGTCCAGCTTACGACCCATGAGGTCGAATGGAGTGTGGATCCTGTGTTTAGTGCTGTCGGGAGGAAATCTCACTCACTGAAGCTCCTAACGAGCTTTTTGTGTCACCAAAGCTAAGTGCTCATCTGCACAGACCAGACGCAGCACTCTCCGTCTCCGACAGGCCTTGGGTATATTTTGGGGACAGCACATCCTCACCCCGAGAGCTTATCCGCGACCTTCTTCAGAAAGATTCAGTAGAATTGGTCTGATACTTGACCAGTGTACAGTGAGCCCTGGAAGGGGGCTGTCCACCGGGGACTTTGGTTAACCCATGGCTGGCAGTGGGAGCTGAGGCAGGAAGGGCGAATACGAAAGCACTAAGTCCTGGAAACTCTCCAGTCATTATGACTTCCGGAGGGAACATGCGGAAGGGGAGCAGCAAATCCTACCAGGGGCTAAACTGTCTTCACCTCTCACCGAAACCACTGTCTCTAGTGTACAGATTTAGCACTGTGAAGTAAAATAAAGCCATGCCCGCTTGGGCAGCACACCCACTAAAGTAACCCTGAACCAGTGCAGAAAGCCATGATGTTGCCTGTCCCTGATAGATGATCCTTTATTACGTTTGCATATAAATGACCTAGAACACAGCTGAAGGGGGACTGAGAGTTTCCCACTCACTCAGTGCATTAGCTGGCAGGGGTGCAACTTAACCTCTCCCTTTCTGGCAGTTTTAAAAATCAAAATTTGCTTCTGAAACAAAAGGACAGAAATCAAGGGTCATCTCTACACTGGAGAAGGCCTCAGCAAAAACTAGCCTCTTAGGGCTTTGACGAATGACCCCTCTAGAAAAGTCACACACAAAACACTTGTATAAATTATTTTATTTATTATTGTAATTAGATCTTCACAATTAAAGTTGTCTTTTCACCTTCTGTTTTGTTAACATGCAATTGTAATTGTAAGCAAAAATTGGTTGCCTAGGCAACTATAATTGCATATTCAATTTAACAGAAATAGCCAGGTGTGGTGGTGCACAACTATAATCCCAGGATTTGGGAGGCTGAGGCAGAAGGATCACTGCAAATTCAGGCCAGCCTTCGCTACAAGTTCAAGGCTGGATTAAACAACATGGCAAAAACTTGTCTCAAAAAAATAAAATAAAAAGGAAGAAAGAAAAGCATATTTGTCTTTAGTGATAATAATAACAAAAATAATAAACTGCATAGTGGAGGCCAATAATATTTTTCCCATTTCTTAAGACTTTCACCATTAATTATAAGCCAGTTTTATGGAATCAATAACATATATTTTGATTAAAATATATTTTATTTGCAATTTAATAAAAATAAATTTAAATTCACTTGACTACACTTGACTCCTCAAAGCTTTTTTAGCACAAACAAGAACACAAGACATAAGAGGGGAGAGCTGAGCATGAACCACACGAGCTGTGCATCATAAGTGAAGCCTGGAGCTGGGGGAGATGCGCTTTGCTCTCTGCAGATGGAAAGGGGCCAGTGCTGTCTGGCCACTGTGTATGCTAAGAAAGGGAGAGTTGTGTGGTGGAGGCAGGGTGCCTCAGCTGGCAGTTCCAGTGTGACTCAGAGCCAGGTATGGTGACGCACACCTGTAATTCCAACCCTCGGAAGACTGAGGCAGGGGGATCAGCATGAGTTCGAGGCCAGCCTGGGCTACAAAGTGAGCTCAAAAAACATGCCTTAGGTTCAATCCCCACCACTCCTCCAAACCCTTTGAAGGCAAGCAGAGGGGGCACATGCCTGTAATCCCAGCATTTAAATTGGCTGAGGCAGGAGGATTGCTAGTTCAAGTCTCATGTGGGCAACTTAATGAAATCTTACCTCAAAGTTAAAAATAAAATTAAAAGGGGTGGGGATGTAGCATAGTTGGTTTGATCCTACACTTGATCTTAGCCAAAAGGCCGAGAAGCAATATGTTTTGATCCTCAGAACAAAAAATAAATAAAAGTTTGAAATTTATAGCACAGCACAAATCAGTGTACAGTGCAATAAACTCTGTGATCACTAAAAGACGGACTCAGTGGACTCGATTTATTTTTTCATATCAGTTAACATGGAGTTTGAAACCCCAATCTGAAGTCACTTGATCTGCCAGTCATATTCTTTCCCTCAGCCAGTGTTTAGTGTCACCTCATCGCAGCAGGCATGGCGTTTCCACCGCAGTGTCCATCTCAGACATCGTCATGGTCACCAGAAATCATTCCTTTGAAAATAGGATGACTTTTTTTTGGCGGTACCAGGGATTGAACTCAGGACCTTGCGATTGCCAGGCAGGTGCTTCTCCCATTGGCCTATATCCCCAGCCCCAGGATGACTTTTTAAGAATAAATTAAATTGGAAATAAATCGGGACCTACAGAAAAGTTGCAGTCATACAACAATCATCTCCACACGTTTACCCAGATTTTCTTGTGCTAACATTTGTCCCATGTCCTTTAGGATTTCAAACGATCTGAGGATCACTTGGATACTCGCAGCCCTGTGCCCGAGACTCTCCAGAAAGAAGTTCTCTTTCACTCCACGGTGCAGGTGTCAAGTCCAGTAAAATTGCCTCCCACCTGCATTCCAAATTTGTCTCTTGACATGCTCATGTCTTTCACGTTTTTTCCTGCAGAACTGATTCCAGTCAAAGACTGGATGGTCCACTTAACTGTTAGGACTCTTTG
>PVLD010029002.1:0-18620 GCA_004027595.1 Dinomys branickii | reverse complement strand
TTTGTGTTTTTTTTTCTGTTGTTGAGAGGATTAACTGTCTGACTAAATTTGCATGTCTGTATATGGGTTCATACATTTACAATTCGAAGATATCAATGGATAAAGCAATAACCACTGTTAAGACCATATCACCTTGTCTATAGATTAGTTGTGATTGTACTATTTTCTATGATAATTGGTGTCTGTTTGTCAATATGTTCTTGTACTTTTATGTTTCTAAAATTAAAAAAATAAATAAATAAATTAAAAAAAAAACAACTTAGAAAAAAAAAGGAGGAAAGATTTATTTGGGGTCATGGTCTCAAAGGTTTTAGTCCATACTTAGCAGGCCCCATTGTTCTGAGCCTAAGGTGAGGCTAAACATTATGGTGGTAAGAACTTTTGACAGAGGAGGTTGCCTATCTAATGACAGAGCCAGGTAACAGAGAGAGAGAGAGAGAGAGAGAGGGAGAAGAGACAAAGAAAGGAACACAAAGAAAGGAAAGAATGGGATCCCAAGGGCATGTTCCCAACGACATACTTCCTTCAGCTAGAGCCTACCCCCTACTCTGTTTCCCAGGAAATAAGCCCTCGCTGGTCATCAGCATGGTAATGGCCAGTGTCATGCAGAAGATCCTCCCTTACTATTCTCTTGCTCGGTGGCTGCTCTGTAAGGCAGGTGAGGCAAGGACAGGCTGATGGGGGCTGGCATTTTTCATGTTACAGTTTCAAAGTTGATTATTCTCTGATCAAGTCTTATGTTCAGGGAAACAGTGCCAACACTATTTCAGGGAAATAGTGCCAACAGGCTGGCAACTAAGGCTTTATCTTTGGGAGATATTTCATAACCAAAACATAGTATGAATAAGGATGAAATGATTTGATGTCTCTGTTTTACTATGAAATTCTTCAAAAAAGTTAGCAAACATGGCCCAAAAATTCTTAAATCAGTCATGGGCATAGGTGTGTGTTTTAGATATGAATATAATTTTCTTTCTTTCTCTCTTTCTTTCTTTCTTTCTTTTTTTTTTTCTTTTGAGACAAGCTTTCACTGTGTAGTTCAGACTGGCCTTGAACTCACTTTGTAGCCCAGGTTGGGCTTGAACTAACAGCAATTCTCCTGCCTCAGCCTCCCTGGGATTATAGGTATAGACCATCATGCCTGGCTATGAATATAATTTTCAAGTGCCTTCAGTCATTTAATTTTGCAGAACTAAGCCGTTTATATAACCAGAAATTTCTTCAACTGGCCTAAACTTATCAATAACCTATGAGGGGAAGAACCTCACAATGCACAAGTTTCAACATTACACACTCACTTTAATCCTAATTTCCATTCCTTTCAGTTCAATAAATCAAGGTGCCAGCAAATTAGTAACAGATAATAGTTACTGATAATTCCTTGCAAGGAGTTAAGTTGTGTGATACTTTCTGGTAACTGAGTCCATGAATGCCTCTAAGAAGATAAATCTCTTTGCAAGTCAGATGATTCCCAGTGACTTGTTTAACAAAATTGGACGACTTAATTGAGTTGCCAGCTGATAACTGATGAAAAGCAATTTTCAACAAAGATGACTATTTGATTCTTAGAAAATAACTCAGAAAGAATTCAAAGAATTGATTGACATGGCTGTAATGAAGCTGTTTCTCCTTTCATATTCAGATTTATGTCATCGAAAGATTATATGTAGAAAAGATGACATGTAGAAATAAATTTGGTGATGGACTCTTACTCAAGCAGTAAGTAGCAATTTAGACACAGATACATGAACTAATTAGGAAAAAAGCACCACCCAGCTTATTAAAGGATTGCCCCTCATTATCATTTTACGTTTTATACTTCATAGTTATCCATCAAAATACAAAATATTTGTTGCCTTAATTGTCAATTCATAACCGCCATGAAGGAAATTCAGTCAAAAACCACCTTTAAATCTTAACAGCCATGTCATCCTAGAAATTTTTATAATAATATCTGTATTCATATTTTTAATATACCATCAATAAAAGACCCTGAAACTTAAAGTGCCTTATGTTAGTGTATATCCTGTAGAAGCTCTGCTTGCTGTTCTGACATAAAATATCACTGAGCTAAAGGAAAACAAAGGAGTGGCATTAAATTCTGATAAAGAAAAGTTTAGTTCTGTATTTTCATTTTTTAATGATTGTTTTTAATTTTTAATTATATTTAATTATTTTATGTTTAATTATTTTTTTAAACTGTTTTATTTTGAGACATGGTGTCACTAACTGCTAAGCTGCCCAGGCTGAGCTCTGAACATGGAATCTTTATGCCTCAGGCTCCTGGAATATGGTCCTCTATTTTCTAAATGAATGAAAGTGCAAACTGAAGAGATTTTGAACTCCACTGGATAAGAAGCTTTTAAAAAGATAATACATAGCTGAGTGCAGTGGCGCATGCCTATAATCTCGGCACTCAGGAGGCTGAAGCAGGAGGATCGCTGTGAGTTTGAGGCCAGCCTGAGCCATCTAGTGAGCTCAAGGCCAGCATGAACTACACTGCAAGATCACATCTGAAAACAGAAAAAAGATAATATATAAATATTTCATTTCAAAATAGGAACACAATATACTTAATATGCTGGAAAGCAGTATCCTTTGCTATGCAAAGATAAAATATTTTAGATGTCTACCTTCAAATATGAAAGATAAATAGTTTTTCAGAATTCTTTTGATCAATGGTAGAGCATGAGCAAGCCCTGCATTCGATCCCAGCACTTAAACTTACACACACACACACACACACACACACACTCACCAAACAAAAACTTCTTTTGAGGAATATTCAGGCAAAAATACCGGAAGACAGTTCTCTACAGTACCTGACTGCTGTGTGTGAGGTCAGTGAGTAGGGTGGAAACATAACTGTGTACGGATCCCCATAGCAACTGTCTTTAAACTCGTATTGAGGGAGGGGACCACCTTCTGGGGTGAAACTGGACAACTATGGGTTAAGTGTGCAGCTAAGCTGCCTGGGGAAATTGATGTACCGCGCTCCCTGAGCAGACGGATGGTGGTGACCCCAGCTGGGCGCAGGGTCAGCGGTGAGGTAATGTCAACGGAGCACAGTGGACTTGGACAGGCGCGTTTGAAGTCCCTGCCCCCCATCCCTGTTCATTTACTTTTAATCACTGCTTTGGCTCTTGTAGCTGCGCTTCGTGCTGATTTCCAATGAAATATTGCCCCGTCAGATAGAAACAATATAAAAATGGAAACACGGCTTTGTGCTCGCTCTTGGGTGGACACTAGTCCCCGAGGGACGGCCACAATGAATTGCTCTTTGTCCTGTTACTCCGTGTGTTGTGGGTTCTCAGAGATCCCGTGCAGTCTCCTGCATTACTATCACGGATCTTACTCCATTCCTTACTGCTCTAATTTATTTTATGCTTCTGTTTTCATACTGTTTTATTTTGCTTTTTCTTCTGGATCTTACTTGTTCATTTTTGACGTAGTTCTGAACCTTTAACAGTTTTGCTTCGGATTCATTATCACCTTTTGCTTCCTTCAGCATTTTTTCTTGTGTGTGTGTGTGTGGAGGGGGTTGTTTTGTTTTTTTCTCCTTTTAGTTAAGTTTATTGGTACAATTTAGGTATACATGGTTAACACATTTATTACAGGGAATATATGACTATAAAAATCCCCTTCCTCTCCCTGATCACACAGCTGTTTTCATTCTCTCCTTTTCTCTTTTTTGTTCTTGTTGCTTTGTGTTTCTTAGGGAGGGCTTGTTTTTGTTGTTGTTCTTATTGTTTTTCTGACACAGGGTCTCCCTGTGTGGTTCAGGCTGCCCTTGAACTCATTATGTAGCCCAAGCTGGCCTTAAACACATGGCAATCCTCCTGCCTCAGCCTCCTGGGTACTGGTAAAATTTGTGTTCTACTTTTTTTTTCTATTCCATTCATATTTTATTGGTGCATTTTAGATATACATAAATCACATTCATCATAAAGAATTTGTGCCTGTGTATGACATAACTTGTGTCTTTTTTCTACTCCCCTACCCTCCTTTCAGTCCCTCTTCCCCTTCACATTTATAAAAGCTTTGCCTCCATTTTTCCTTCTTTTCTCACTCTTTTAAACTTTTCCCTTCTTTCCTTCCCCCTCCACTCTCTTGTAACCCACTCCCATTTGAACACTTTCTTCCTATTTCACAACACCTATTATGTATTTTGGTATTTACTTATGCTTTCAGTTTCTCACACCAGAGAAACAATGCAATATTTACACGTGTGTGATCAATTTACTGCACTTAAAGGGTATAGTCTCAAGGTGCATCCATTAACTTGAAAATTTCTAATGCTTCTTTAGGAAAGAATAGTACTCTCCATTATATTTTTAAAAAATGACAACTTCTTTATCCATTCACTAGTTGATGGGCATTTGGGCTGTTTCTAAGATTTCGCTATTACAGATTGTGCCACTATAAACATGGGTGTCGTATATCGGTGTGGTGTGATGGCTGGGTCAAATGGAACCTCTAGTACTGCTTTTTTTAGGACTCTCCACATTGATTTCCACAGTGGTTGCACCAGTCTACACTTTCACCAACAGTGGAGAGGGGTTCCTCTTCCCCCACATCCCCACCAGCATTTGTTATTGGTTGATTTTTTGGTAATAGCCATTCTTTCTGGGGTGAGGTGAAATCTCAGCATTGCTTTAATTTGCACCTCTGGAATGATCAGAGATGTTAAACATTTTTTCATGTATTTATTTGCTCTTTATTTTCTCCACCTGAGAAGTCTGTATTCATCTCAGATGCCCATTTTTTTATTGAGTCTTTAAATTTGGGGGATTTCATTTTTTGGAGTTCTATACATATTGCAGATCACAATCCTTTGTTGAAGGAATGGCTGGTAAAAAATTTCCCCACACTATGTGTTGCCTCCTCACTGCTGGTGGTTTCTCTTGTTGTGCAAAACTTTTTAATAAAATAAGATCCCAGTTGTTGATTCTTTGTGATAGTTCCTGTGCAATTGCGGTTTTGTTCATATAGTCTTCACCTACACCAGTGTCTTCAAGAGTTCTGCCTATTCTATGTTCCAGCAGATTTAATAATTGTTTTACTATTTAGATCTTGTGCATTTCAATTTTAGTTCAGTGCATAGTGAAAGACATAGGTCTAATTTTAATCTTTGGCATATACAAAGCCAGTTTTACCAGTACAATTTATTAAAGAGGCTATCTTTCTTCCAGTGAAGGTGTTTGGCCTCTCTGTCAAAGATCACGTGACTAAGTATGTCTGGATTTGTTTCTGCATCTTCTAACCTGTTGCATTGATCCTCATGGCCGGGGTTTTGTTTTGTTTTGTTTGGACACTATAATGTCGTCTCTTTCTTTCTTTCTTTCTTTCTTTCTTTCTTTCTTTCTTTCTTTTTTTTTTGTCTTTTTCAGACAGGGTCTCACTATGCAATTCAGACTGGCCTTGAGCTCACTTTGCAGCCCAGGCTGGTCTCAAACTCACAACGATCTTCCTGCCTCAGCCTCCTGAGTGCTGGGATTACAGGTATGCACCACCACACTGGTTATAATACTGTTTCTAATACAGTAGCTGTGTAGTATAATTTCAAGTCAGGGATTGTGATGCCCCCTACCTTGCCTTTGTTGCCCAGAATGGCGTTTGCTATTCTGGGTCTCTTCTGGTTCCAAATGAATTTTAGAATTTTTTTCCCTAATTCTATGAGCTATGCTGTTAGAATTTGATCAGAATCACATCAAATCTGTATAACAATTTTGGAAGCATGGCCATTTTCACTATCTTGCTTCTACCTTAGCAAGAGCAAGGGATATCTTTCCAGCTTCTGATATCCTCTTCAATCTCATTTTTCAGAGTACAGTGGTTTGCAATGTAGAGGTTTTTTAATCCTTCTGTTAGATTGATTTCCAGGTATTTCATTTTCTTGGATGCTCTTGTGAAATGTGTTGTTGGCCTAATTTCTCTCTCAGTGAGTTTGTTATTCGTGCACAGGAAGGTTATTGATTTTTGAGTGTTGACTTTATGTCCAGCTATGCTACTGAATTTTGTTATTTAATCTAAAAGTCTTTTGTGGGAGTTTTTAAGGTCCTTTATATAGAGTATCATGGTGTCAACAAATAATACTTTAACTTCTTCCTTACCTATCATTACTCCTTTCATCAGCTTCGTTTATCTAATTGCTCTTTCTAAGGTTTCCAGAACTATATTGAATAGCAGTGGTGACCTTGGACATCTTTGTCCTGTTCCTAGTTTTAGAGTGAAAGCTCTCAAATTTTATCCATTTACTGTGATGTTAGCTGTTGGTTTGTCAAAGATGGCTTTTATCAGCTTGAAGATAAAGACCATCTGTTCCAATTTTCTGTAGGGTTTTGTATCATGACTGGGTGCTGGACTTTGTCAAAAGCTTTTTCTGCATCTATTGAGATGATCATATGATTTTTGTCCCTGATTCCATTAAAATGGTCTATTACATTTGATTTACATATATTGAAATATCCCTGAATCCCTGGGATGAATCCTACTTGTTTATAATCTTCCTTATGATATTTTGCATTCTCTTTGCCAGTATCTTATTGAGGATTTTTGTATCTATGTTCATTAGGGAGATTGACTGGTAGTTCTCTTTCTTAGTTGGATCCTTCTCTGGCTTTGGTACCAGGGTAGTACTTGCTTTCAGGAATGAATTTGGGACAATTTGCTTCTCTTTCAATTTCATTAAAGAGTTTGAGAAGTAGTGGTATTAGGTCTTCTCTAAATTTCTTTGAGAATTCAGTAGCGAATCTGTCAGGGCCTGGGCTTTTGATTTTTGGTAGCTTTTAAATTACATCTTTAATTTCATGGACTGAAATTGGTTTGCTTAGGATATTTATATCTTCCTGACTCAGCTTGGGTAATTCATATCTATCTAGGAATCTGTCTATTTCTATACATTTTCCATCTTATTAAAATACAAGTTTTTGAAGTAGGGATAAATAATCTTCTAGATCGGTGCAGGGTCTGTTTTGATTTTCCCCTTTTCATTCCTAATTGCATGAATTTGAATCTTTCCATTTTTGGTAAGATTGGCTAAGGGTTTGTTGATTTTATTTAATCTTTTGAAGAACCATCTTTTTGATTCATTGATTCTTTGTATTGTTTTATTAGTCTCCATTGCATTAATTTCTGCTCTGATCTCTCTGATTTGCTCCCTCATACCAGCTTTGGGCTTGGCCCCCTCTTCTTCATCTAGATGCTTGAAGTTCTACATTAAATTGTTTATTTGAGTTATCTCTGTTTTCCTGATATGGATATTCACTGCGGCAAATTTGTCCTGTAGGACTGCTTTCATTGTGTCCCTAAATTCTGATATGTTGGCATTCCAAAATGATTGGCATTATCATTTTATTGTAGAAACTATTTTTTTCTTTAATTTCATCTGTGACCCACTAGCTGTGCAAGAGGGTGCTATTTAATTTCATGTATTTATGGAGTGCTTGTGGCTTCTTTTGCCATTGATTCTCAATCTCACTGCCCTGTGGTCTAATAATATGCATGGGGTAATTTCAATTCCTTTGCATTTTGCATATACTTAAGCATGTTCTACGAGTTAGTATGTGGTTTGTTTTAGAGAATGGCCCATGTGTAGCTGCAAAGAATGTGTATTCTCATGTTGTGGATCAGAACACTCTGTAAATACCTACTACGTCCCTTTGTTCAAAAGTTTGGTTCCATTCTAATATTTCGTTGTTGAAGTTTTGTCTAGTTTGTCTGTCTATGTGTGACAGTGGGATATTGAGATTCCCCCAATACAATTGTGTTAGTGTTAAATTGATTTTTCATGTCCATTAATAGTTGTCTTATATAGTTGGGTGCACTGATATTTGTTGCTTATGTATTTATGATTGTTATGTCTTCCTCTTGGATTTTTCCCTTCACAAGGATATAGTGACATTCTTTAATCAGTCTTGGCTTGAATTCCACTTTGTCTGCAAATAGAATAGCTACTTCTGCTTTTCTCCAGGTTCGTCTTATATGGTTTTCCACCCTTCAACTTTCAGCCTATGAATTTCTTCTGGAATTAAATGTGAGGTTTTTTTTGTCTTTTTTGAAACAGAGTCTCACTATGCAGTTCAGGTTGACCTTTAGCTCACTTTGTATCCCAGGCTGGCCTTGAACTTATAACAATCCCAAGTGCTGGAATTACAGGTGTGTGCCACCACACCTGGCTAAATGTATTTCTTGTATACAGTATATTGTTGGATCTTGCTTCTTGATCTATTCTGCCAGTCTGTTTTGATTGGTGAATTAAGACCATTAACATTCATGGTTATAATTAATATGTACTGACTTGTCCTTGTCGTGTTATTTTTTTGTTGACTCCCTTTCACATTTTGCCCTCCATTTAATTTTTTGCTTTGCCT
Source organism: Dinomys branickii (assembly GCA_004027595.1). Classification (NCBI taxonomy): domain Eukaryota; kingdom Metazoa; phylum Chordata; class Mammalia; order Rodentia; family Dinomyidae; genus Dinomys; species Dinomys branickii. The sequence goes on along the minus strand of PVLD010029002.1, from coordinate 10,248 downwards.
AGTGGATTCATTCTGTTGGAGTTCAGAAAATAGTAATCATTATTATCTCCTTCTAGAATGTCCTTCAGAACATTTTGGAGTGCTGCTTTGATGTTTACAAATTTCCTTAGGTGGTCCTTCTCATGGAAGTATCTTATTTCTCCATCAACTTTGAAAGATAGTTTTGTGGGTTGCATCAATCTTGCTGGGAGGTTGTTTTTTCTAGAGCTTTAAATACTTCACTGCAAGCTCTGCTTTACTTGAGTGTTTGTGTTGAGAAACCAGCTCTGATTCTGATGGGCTTTCCTTTATATGTGATTTGTTACTTTTCTTTAACAGGTTTTAATACTCTGTTTTTGTGCTGAATTTTGGGAATCTTGATTATTATATGCTTTGCTATAGAATTTTTATTCATGGCCAATTTGAGATCTATGTGCCTCACTTATGTGTACATGAAATTCTTTTGCCTTGCCCTAAAGTTTTCTGCCATGACATCTATGGACAGGTTTTTGGGTTTTTTTTTTTTTTATCATTTGTGATATCTCTTGCTTTTTCATTGACTCCAGTCAATCTTATGTTTTTCTTCTTTGCATCATCTACCAGCTGCTGGACTGATTTCTCATTATCCCCTAAAATATTTTTAAGGGATATTTCTTTTCATGATCACTAATTGCAAGCCTGTCTTCTGTATCTGAGAGTCTCCTCCTGTTGGCTTGTAGTGCTGTGGATTCTTTTAGTGGAATTTTTAGTCTCCTGAATATCTGCTTGAATCTGTTTATAGATCCCATTTCTTTTGTGTTTGGGGCTTTTATGGTTTCCATCATTTTCCTAAGTTCCTCTACATTATTTGTATTTGCTCTAGTGTCACTAGGCATGTTTTATGTTTTTCACTGTGGTCACCATCTTGGCAGTTACCTGAGAAATTATTTCTGATTTGATTTTTTTCTAGAGCCTCATGCCATTGCTTTGTTGTTACTTCAGAGAGGCCAGGTGGATGACTGTTTTATTGTCTCACCTCATTGTCCCCTGAGTTTGCCTTCAGTGAACTGGATGTCTGGGGTTGCCTCTTCTTTAAGTGTCTTCTCATTTTCTCTTTTTCTAATTCTTGGGTTGATGCTTATAAATTGCCTATGGTGCATAGTTAGCTTTATTGCTAGTACTTAGAACCCTTAGGAAATGACTACTTCTGAGAGATGTCTTCCAAATGTAGCTGGCTCTTGGGTTTTGAATGTGTTGCAAGATCCTACCTCTTCATTTTATTGGGGATGAGAATTTGCTGCCCACTTGGCCCAGTCCCTGGTTCTTTGCCACTGTGCCACAGTGTTCTCTGTGACCCTTAGTCAATCCCCATCTTGGAGTACCAAGAAGAACAGATGTTTGGAACAATTATGTCACTTTCATTAAATGGTACAATCAATAAAACAATAGCATCAAACACTAGAAAATGATAAGCCAAGGAAACTATTAATTTGCCAACTTTAACTGTGTGAACTACTTTTATGGTTATATAACAAAATCTAAAACAAACCATAAAAATGCATGCAGTAGTGTTTTACTATGCCCATTTTACACTAAGCTGAGAAAATTTAAAGGAGATTAGGAGAAAAATAGAGAAATCAGAGAAGAGAAAGAGATTAGAGGCAAGGCTGGAGAACAAAGGAAAATCATGCAAACTTTGGGAAATGCACAGAAGATAGGAGAGAAAGAGAACAAAAAATAAAATGAAGAACAGAACAGAACAACAACCACAAGGAAACTAGAAACCATGTTCACACTCATATGAAAACAAGATCAAACAAAAACTAAAACAAAACAAAGAGAGAGAAAGAGAGAAATATCACTTCACATTTGTCTCTGCTGTCACTGATAGACATGTGGAGACAGAGTCCAGATCTCTGTTGATTTACCCCAGCAACCAGCAGTAGATTTACAGAGGGGTGGTGGATAATCTCAACAAATTTACACCTTTACTTCCCCTGAAGTTCAGGCTGGTTTCTGGCCATGAGGCTGGTACCAAACACCTTCAGCCTGCGGCAGTGAATACACCTTCTGTGGGCCAGAACTCAACTGAGAGCTGCTAATTGGAGCCTGCAGTTGTTCTGAGTTCTGAGCTCAGTTGGCCCCTCTTCAAGATGGCTTCCAACCAGTCACCTTCTCCTGCTGGATACCCAGGTCCTCTCTGTTCACCAGCCAATCGTCTCACACAGAGAGTCGCAATTCAGGGAGAAGTTGACTTGGTCATGGCCAAGACATCCCCCCACCTTCCTCTTTGTCAAAGTTTCTATCTTTGCTCTCCCTGTGGGCTTCAATTCTTGTCTGAGACCCTTCCTGGATCCGGGGGCCCCACTTCCCCCCTTCTCCTCTTCTTACTGCTGTATTCCATGGTCCAGACAGCAAATCTCAGAGAGGCTCTTTTTCTGCTGCTTACTACCCTGCCATCTTCCCAGAAGACGTTTTGTTTTCTCAATGTTATTCATTTTTATTGATTTTTCCTTTGGTTATGCCATAGATTTCATGTTTTCTTTTATTGGAAAAATTGCCAGAAAAGTTTTTAATCAGAATTATATGAGCTCAAATGAAAATCTAGACATTCTTTCTTATTTCATTTTGGGTTGTCTTTTATCTATTTATCTTTTTTTTTTTTGTACCAGGAATCAAACTCATGACCTCACACTTGCTAGGTAGGTACTGTGCCACTGAGCTATATCCCCAGCCCTATTTATCTATTTTTAATCCACAAACTTGAATTGTATATATTAATGGAGTAAATTTAGATGTTTTAATATGTGAATTATGTCATTTTTTGGTCTTTTTGAGACAGAGTTTCACTATGCAGTGTAGGCTGGCATTGAGCTCAGTTTGTAGCCCAGGCTGGCCTCAAGCGCACAGCAATCCTCTTGCCTCAGCCTCCCAACTGCTGGAATTACAGGCCTGAGCCACCACACCCCATACGATTAAATCAATTTAGAAAACAGTCATCACCTCACAGACTTTTTCTGTGATAAAATTTCTAGAAAGGGTGATCAAAATATATAGTGTCTCAAATATATAGTGTTTCAAATACTATGTCCTGCTTTATAATGCTTTATAATACACTTTCTGTAACTAAGCTTCATTTATTCTAGGGTTTTGGTTTGCTTTGCTTTTTAGCAAATCCTACCACATTATTAACAAAAAAATCTGTACATTTTCCATGATACTCTTGAAAATGAAATACATATGATATAAATACAGATAACGGTATAACACAAAAAATCCCCCAAGCTCCCTAAAAGCAAAACAAAAATCCACCCAGTCAGCAGGTGTGGGCACTATATCTGCGAGCACTGTGCCAACAAGACTGTTTTGGTGGCTGGTATTTTTCAGAGCATTTCTTTTTCATTTCTAAACATTGTTAGAAAAGTCCTGGTGAGGGTGTACCAATAGGTTATTTTTTTAGCTTAAACATTCAGAGCTATGCATGGTGGTGCACATCTATAATCCCAGCACTCAGGAGGCTAAGGCGGGAGGATTATTGCAAGTTCAAGACCAGCCTGGGCTACAAAATGAGCTCAAGGCCAGCCTGAACTGCATAGCAAGATCCTATCTCAAAAAGACAAAAAAAAAAAAATTAAACATTCACCACAGTTTTCAAATAGACCTCTTAAATCTACCCTTAGTTATTGTCAAGGCTATAATACATTGTTATTAACAATAGTCACTATGCTGTGTAATATATAGAGAACTTGCTCTGTGTATCTTTACTTATTTTTTAAAGTTATTCTTCTTGTCTAAATGAAACCATATACCTTTTGGCTGACATCTATTCATCCCCACCCATGTAACGCCGCACTGTCTGGTGACCACCATTCTACTCTGTACTTCTCTGAGTTCCACTTCTTAGATTCCACATAGATTGAGACCATTTAGTATCTGTCTTTCTGTGCCTTATTTTACTTAGAATAGTGCCCTCCTGGCTCATCAGGGTTGTCACAAATAGCAAGATTACTTTCAATTTTGCAGTTGAATGGTATTTTGTGGTGTATACAGACGGTACCCTGTTTTCTTCATCTATTCATCCATCGATAGACTCTTAAGTTGATTCCCCACTTTGGCTCTTGTGAATAATGCAGAGTTCTTAGAAACATTTGCCATTATAAGACTTACTCCCAGGGCTGGGGATATTGCTTAATGGTAGAGCATCTCCCTAGCATGAATAGGACCCTATGTGCAATCCCCAGCTTAAAAAATAATAATGAGGAAGACTCAGACCCAGTAGGTCCTCCAAGTGTTCTTGGATATGAAAAAGGAAGTGGCAGGAGGAATTAAACATGACTTATTTGGGTCTAAATGTGGTGACTCCTTTTGCTTATGTAAGTCATCTGACGGTCTTTTTGTAGGAGGAAAAGGAAAATGGACATAGGGTAGCCAACTATCCTGGGCTGGAGGTACAGCTCAGTGGGGTAAGTGCTTGCCGCAACTATCCTGTGGCACCCAAGACTGAATTACTTCCTGGGACCTGGGAGGCTCAATTTTAAAAACAAGAGAGCCCATCCAGGTGTGGTAGTGCACACCTGCAATCCCAGCACCTTGGTTGTCAGAGGCAGGAGGTTTACAAATTTGAGTCCTACCTGGACAACTTAGCAAGGCCTTGTCTCAAAATAAAAATAAAGCCAGGCATAGTGGTGCATGCCTATAATCTCAGCATGCCAGAGGCTGAGGCAGGAGGATTGCCATGAGCTCAAGGCCAACCTGGACTACATAGCAAGACCCTACCTCAATATGTAAAATAACCACTGTTAATCTCTAACATTTGGTTTGAAACCCTGTATCATTTTTAATGTCCTTGCTTTGTGTTGTTTGTATTTTGCTACTGTTCTTTTTTTTGTACTATTTTCTTTAAAATAAAAAAGCCAAAAATAAATAAATAAATAAAGGGATATATTATAGTTTAATATGAAGACCCTGGCTCAATCCCCAGTAGCAAAAAAACCCGAACAAACAAGAAACAGGTCAACTCAAGGCAAACCAATACAGTCACCCTAAATAAGGATGATGTGGAAAACCTACTCATGTTACAGAGTTTTTATAAGTATTTCTCCTGTTATGTTTTATGAAATAAATGTAAGATCTTTGTTTTAATAAATTTAATACTTAATGAACTCTCACTGAAACAAAAGATGTTGAAGTAATTGGACATTCATTTTAAAAAGTACAAACTGGACCTATACCTTAAACTACATATAAAGATTTACTTTGATGGATCATAGGCCTAATGACAAGTCTAAAAATATGTAACTTGTAGGCATAAAAAAAAACCTTTGGGACTTTAGATTAGGCAAAAATTTGACAGAACAACAGAAATGATCTTTCAAACAAAATTTGGAAAAACTTGACGTCATCAAAATTAAAAACTTCTGCTCAACCAAAAAGAGAAGCAAGTAACGAGAAGTAGTTGAAAAAGCATACACTTAGTAAAAGACTGATATTGAGAATATATAAGCAGCAAAATACTCAGTAACAACAACAAAAAAATGAAACAATAAAAGTGGGTTAAAGATTAAACATATCACTGAAGATGTATTAGTCTGTTTGGCTGCTGTAACAAATTACACACTGGTAGTCTAAGCAACATTTATTCCTCACAGTTCCTGAGGCTGAGTCCAAGATCAAGGTGGTAGGCAATTCAGTTTCATGAAAAGATCCTTGCAAATACTTCAGGTAATACGAATTGGTAAACAATACCATTCACCAATTAAGACTGAGTTTTTTAACTCACAATAGTAAGTTTAGATAAGGACGTAATGGGCTGGGGATATAACTCAGCGGCACAATGCCTGCCAAGCAAGTGAAAGGTTCTGAGTTCAATTTCCAGTACCAAAAAAGAAAAGAGAAGGATATAGTTCAACTGGAATTTTCATATATTGCTTATAAAAATGTGAATATATGCCATCACTTTACAAAAACTATTTAGCAGTTGCTTATAAATTTATTTTTGTCCTTTTGAGACAGGGTCTTACTATGCAGTTCAGGCTGACCATGAGCTCACTATGTAGTCCAGGCTGACCTTGAACTCATAGTGTTCCTCCTGCCTCAGCCTCCTGAGTGCAGAGATCATAGGCATGCACCACCATGTCCTGCTGCAATTGCTTATAAATTAAGCATATATTTACCAAATGATCCAGTAACCACATGTCTGAAATCAAAATATATGTTCAGCCAGGAGAACATGCCTGTAATACAGCAAATTATGCTGTATAAAACATGGGTGTTCACAAATTGCTATGGCAGCAGGTGGAGAAGCACCCATCCTCAAAGACAATAACTGGCAAGCCCTCTCAGCCATTGGGTGTCTGGTCGAGTAGGTGGGGCTACCCCGCGAACCACCAGGCTCTGCCTGGATACAGTACATCTTCATCCAGAGGCTCAGGCAAGTCTTCAGGACTGATTTTGAGGAGGGCTGGGGGACTGCCACCCCTGAGGGCCAGGTGGACCACCTGGCTCTGCCCCGGGGGTCCACCACTCTCAGGGGTCAGGTGGACTGGGAGGTCCCTCCTCCCACAGGTCATCGAGCTCCTTGCAAAGCCCCTGGTGTCCCCTCTCCAGGCGGCCTATGACTCTTTGGAGACTATCCCCACCCAGTTAGAGAAGTGGGTCTGCACCTTAATTCCATGTGTTCGCCTCCTCCCACCCCTCAATCTCTAGTGTTGCCGTTCCCCACCCCTTGCGGCTAAGCATTGAGTGCACTTAAGCTGCTGGGAACAAGTGGCAGAGGTCTCCCCCACCTATGCTCACTGTGGTAGTCCAGGGTGTGTACTAAGTTTAGTTATTAGTTCAAGGAGAGAATTGGAGGATTTTCTCAGGTCTGCTCTGTAGAGTATGTTGCTGTCTCTCAGGCTCCAGGACTGCTGCTTTTCATGTAGTTTGATGCTATGGATTCTTACAAGGTTCATATATGCAAGCAGTGTGATGTCCCTCTTGGTGCTCAGATTAGTAGTTTGGGGTTAGTTCTGAAGCCCACGGACTCAGCCTGTTGTTGTTAGAAACACATGGTGAATGCTCGGGCCCTCAAGTCTCACGTTGCTCAGAGAAGGAGTTCAGGGTGGGAGCTGAAGCCCAATAACTCAACCTATGCTTCCTGCTTGGTGTTGGAATGAGAAGGGCATGGGGCTGTGTGTCCCACCTCTGTCTGCAGCTCTCTCTTATTGTTGAGCTCCAGCTCCCATTTGTTTTATGGCTGGATCCCTGGGAATTACCATGGCCCTGGGGTCGCTTCCACTCCTCTCTGCTACTCTTGGCTGGTATTTGCTCAGACAGTGGAGAAGTCTGAGGCCATATCTTCTGGGCAGGCGTAGAGCTGGATGTGGTGGGCTGCTCACTGGTTGCCTTGACTCCACCCTGCCTCAGGGCACTGATTAGAAAGGTTTCAGCAGAGTGGAGATTTTGCTTCTGTGGCTGTTGTATCTTCACGTCCTCATGCTGGATTCGACCACACCTCCTGACCACCGCTGCTTCTCTTCCATGCTGCGCTTTCTCCTCTCTGGCTTTGGACCAGCTCTGTACAGGACTCTGTACAGGACTCTGCTCTCCCCTGGCCAAGTTGGGAGGTTTCTGTAAGTAGGGGCTTCTTAGGCTGAAGCTGCAAGTGCTAGAATGAGGGAGTGGACTGAGGGTGTGTATGGAGTGGTGCCTCTTCTTTTTCCACCTCCTCTTCCTCTAACTATGCCATGATGGCCCTCCGAGTTTTTTCTCCAGCAGAGGTCTTGTTTGTTATTTCTGGGGGCTTCAATTCCTGGTTCAGATCTTTCCTGGGTCCATGGCACCAGGGCACCAGGATACACATTTCTCTCCTTCTTGTCTTTCTTATGTTGCTCTATTCCAGTATCTGGGTGGTGATCCTCTGGGAGGATCTTTCTCTGCTTCTTACCCAGTCGCCATCTTACCGAAGTCCCTCTTTCTCCATTTATACCACTTTATTGAAAAGACAAAAATATAATATAGAAGGAGAAAGTAAACTACTTGACGTAGGGTGGGGAGGAAGTGAATATTAAAGGGTATGTAGGAATTTGGAAATGGGGAGAGTCTACATTCTGGTGGAAGTTCTGCAACTACATACATTTGCCAAAACTCTCAGAAGTAGTCCAGCCGTGGTGGTACATGTCTATAGTCTCAGCAGTGGAGAGGCTGAGGCAGGAGGATCACAAGTTCTAGACCATACCGGGCTACATAGTGAATTTAAGGCCAGCCTGGACTATGCAGCAAAACCCTGTCTCAAAACAAACAAACAAACAAAAAAACCAAAACAGCAACAACAAAAACCTTAATGGAACTGAACAGTAAAAGGGTGATTTTGTAGTCCGTAGAAACCACACCTCAATAAATCTGACCACAAAATAAATTAAATGTTAAACTTCCTACATGTTAGAGTAATTCACTAATGTTAGAACAAAGTGGCATAAAGATAACAAAGGAAAATATATGCTCTAAACTATTTTTAACAACCAAAGTACTATGTTCAACTTATTCTATTTTTAAACTTCCTGTCTGTTTTATTTCCTTTAAAAACATGCAGCTTGTCATATTTATCTATATCTGTTAGATATGTTTTAGGTAGCTCTGACATTTTAGTCTGGCCACTTGGCTTATTCAGTGCAGAAGAATTTGTGAGCAAGGAAAAACACACACTTTATCTCAGGGATAAATAGTGTACAGGATTCCTTTCCATAAAGCATTATGGGTTAGATTTCCAGGGATTTTCTCAACAACAGGAACCAACCCACAGCTGAGATTCAGCAACAGTAGCTGATAATAGGAAGTAGCTGGAAAACAAGACAATGCTGTCTCATTAACCAACGGAACTTCCTCTTTCCTGCTGACTCTGGGTGTTTGCTGTCGATCTGCTCTTGGTTAACCACACTCCTGTACAAGGAGGAAGCACTGTCGTCTACACTGCCATGGTTGGTGTAGGTAGGATTAAATGATTTTCCCATGGCCATATGAAGTGGTCAGCCTTGTGTTATCCTGCAAGCAACTTGTCGGCAAGGTCTGGTGTCTGGGCACTCTGAGAGATCTAGAAGAACTTATTCTATCGTGGACGCCTTGGGATGTACAAGAGCCCCCAACTTTCACACATGCTCCACAAGAAAGACAACACTTTGGAACCTGCCACACATTAGCCCCTGGCTGAGATAGTCAGAGCAAGAGAAAAGATGCTACATTGCACCCACAGCTAGATAACAATGTCTTTCCTCCTTCCTACGTCTTCTTCCCTATCCTGACAATGGAGAAGAATGAACAAAAACACAGAAGCACACTTCCTCCACTGGCCAGATTCATTGACTGAAGAACTGGCTGAAGAAGGCACCACTGGAAATTAAAGACAAGGCTGGAATCATCCCCTGGATTCGAATTGATTGAATAACTGCAATTGATGAAAAAGTAGTGGGGTTTCCCATGGTATTATTAAGGGACAGGAAAAATTGAGTCAACATTTAAAGGCCAGGTCTGGGGGAAACTTAAAAATAGTTCATGGTAGTAATTCACAGAATTTATACTATACAATAAATTCATTTCAAAAATATTTGCATCTACAAAAAATACTGAACTAGAAGTCATATCTACTTTCATGTAGTAAAATTACAGATCATGATTTTATCTTTTTTTCATTTGGGTAAACAACAAACACACTGTGTACTATTATACTCAGGGGGAAAATTACTTACATATTTTCATTTTTTATGATCTTCCAGTCTCTTTTTAGGAGGAAACTGAATACGGGGCCTTCACACTGACCTACACCCCCAGCTCTTTTTATTTTTTATGACAGAGTCTTGTTAAGAACTAAGTTGCCCAAGCTGGGAAAATTTACAGTCCTCCTACCTCAGCCTGGCAGAATGCTGGTCCTACAGGTGTGCACCACCATGACCCACTGGGATCTTCCAATCTTATTTTCTATATCTATACACATGAATCCCAGGCCAAATTTTTTTTATTTCTAAAAGAATTACATGGAGTAGCTTATATCACAAGCTGCCATTTCCATGTTCCCCAATACCTTTCTCCCCTCATCCTACTACACAGAACAAGCCATTCTCAACTCACATGTCTTCTTCCCCTGGTACCCATATTTCTAAACAAAACTACATTCATGTATTTCTTTTTGATTTTTTTTTTATTTTAGAAACATAAAAGTACAAAAAAATATTCACAAATAGACACCCATTATCATAGAAAATAGTACAATCACAACTAATCTATAGACAAGGTGATATGGTCTCAACAGTAGTTGTT